>JAHPZR010019250.1:7500-14526 GCA_019787425.1 Platygyra sinensis | reverse complement strand
ATTTTAGTGTTTATGTAAATAAATATCACACTGGTGGTGTGAGATTTACATTAAAATCACCGCAAAAGAAAGAGGGGCGAATGTCACGAGACGTAGCCGAAAAAAGTTCTTGTGATCAACTTAGGCAGTGGAGGCAAACTGTTCTGAGTGTGGATTCCATGGTATCTGCGTCCAAGGGACTGCGAGGATTTCACCTTGGCTGAAATTCGCCTTAAAAACTCAGCGAGAGCTGCAGATTGATGTTCCTGTGGATCATGTTCAGGTCCTTGGAGCGCATAATTCTTACAACAACAGAGCTAGTGGTTATGGAGATTTAGACGACTGTCATTGGCCGCTTAGGACAGATGACGTGTGCATCTCTCTGGCCAATCAGGAATTCAGTTTTACAGATCAACTGAACATGGGCGTTCGGAATCTTGAAATTGACCTCTGGGACTGTTTTGGGAAAATTCGCATGAGTCACGGGCAACAAAGAAATGAAAGTGGGATGCTTACCGTGGGATAAAGAATTTACAGATGGAATGAAGGAAATTTCAGATTGGGCTCGAAAATCCGAAAACAAAAATGAGATCCTTGAATTTTATTTCGATGACCATACAACCGAGAACGCGGATTGGCGAATTAACCATGCTATTAAAAAGTATTTTGGGAAGAAGGTGTTAACACCAGCTGACCTAAAACTGAAATTTTCGGATAGATGGCCCACCATCAGAGAAATGCGTCAAATGAAGAAGACAGTTATTTTTATTGATGAAAACAATCATTCTGGGAGTTATCTTCATAGACACTTTTGGACCGAAGGCTTCACGGTCAAAAGTTTCTCTCCACAACTCAAAAATTGCTCTGCAATCGGGGATAATAAAGAAACTGTCAGAATCTATAGTGACAGCACGGTATACGGTCCGCTTTGGAACGGAATCAAGCAACAAGGAACTATCATGGATTTCAAGAAATATTTGCTATGTGGAGTCAATTTTCCTAGCGCAGACCAAATAAATTCAGAGCTAATGAAAACTGCAGTATTTACATGGGCCGAAGGGGAACCAAAACATCCCATCAATGAGTCGTCTTGTGTTGTTCTGTCAAGCGAGGGAAGATGGCATCTGGCTCAGTGTAACGAGGATCATTATTTCGCATGTGTTTTCCAACTGAATGAAAACATTTGGGACGTTAGTTCAGGTGTGGGGAAATATTTAAATCCCCTGTGTCGAGAAGGTATGGAATTTAGTGTTCCGCGTAATGGATATCAACATCAAGAACTAGTTAAAATTGCGAAAGGAAGGAAAGTTTGGTTGAATCTCACACCATTCATTCATCTGCTAAAAGAATAGACTACTAGTGTGCTGAAAAAAATAAGTCGAAGGTTTCATCTGTACGTTCCGCAAAAACCTATAACACACGTATTGTTAATATGATAGAAATAAGCGTTATTTTGCAAAAAGGGAGGGTATTGAATATATTCAGATGCCATTTATGACATAATCAATGCAATCTGGTACCCATGCAACAAGCTTACTCTTTTGTCCAATCCGTATTGTATGACGGTGAAGCTGAAGACAAGGTCAATTTATTATAATTATTATTATTATTATTATTTTTTAAAAAGTTCTTTATATAAAAGTTCTTTATTATTATTATATTTATCCTACAATACAAAACAAAATAGCTTATGAATCCGAATTAGAAATGTGGTTACCTCACAGGCCCAATCACGGTTTTCGACGCCATCTTGAAGGGTGAGAAAAGTTGTACGATATATAAAGCTCGTGTGTATTCTTTTGCCCATAACAATAAAACTTAACCTAATCAAAATGACAAAGATACTTACATATCGGTCAAGCTCGAGCCAAACGTCGAGAGTGCAAGGTTGACAAGTCGGCAACGGGACATTGAACGAAAAACCCTGACTTAAAAGAGACGTGGTGACAAACACCTTATTCCAAAATGGCCGCAATTTTAATATTCTTCTGTTTACTTGCAAATTAGTCCTTGTTGCCTCGCTCAAGGAAAAATATTCGATTAAATTGCGAGTTTAAGAACGAGGCAGCAAGGGCTAATTTGCAAGAAAACAAAAGAATACTAAAATGGCGGCCATTTTTGGAATAAGGTGTATTTAGTTATTTTATTTCATGCATTGTTGACATGCACTGTAAATCAGAAAGATCTGTTTTAGCCCTAAAGATAGGGCCGATTCGGTGAATAAAATACAGTCCTATTTTTGAGTCTAATTTGGGTCCCCTAAATCAGGGCCAATACAGTCCAATTAGCCAGGGCTGATTTGGTCCCTGGGCTGAAATAGCCTTTTGATGTAGCTTTTTTGGCCCAGATTACACTCAAATGGCTCCAGGAAGGGCTGAATCAGACTTTGGCCAGCAGGGCTGAATTGACACTTTGGGGTTTAAACAGATCTTTTCAATTTTCAGTGTGCACAGTTGATAATCTCGTCATGGAAACTGCGCGATATAAATTCGGAATTTATTATTAGAGGTCAGATTGAAAGATCAATGAAAACAGAAGGAAACACTGTAATATTACG
Source organism: Platygyra sinensis (assembly GCA_019787425.1). Taxonomy (NCBI): domain Eukaryota; kingdom Metazoa; phylum Cnidaria; class Anthozoa; order Scleractinia; family Merulinidae; genus Platygyra; species Platygyra sinensis. The sequence continues at coordinate 11,990 of JAHPZR010019250.1, read as the reverse complement.
TTCGCAATTAAGGTGTAAAAAGTGACAATTATTAACTAATCAAAATAGGCCTTTTTGAGCTCCTTAGCAAAGCTAGTTGTTGTAACAGTTTGCAGAGAACGCGAAAGAAGGAACCACGCACGTGCAACACCATGGTTTGGGTCATTAGATCCCGGCCACCATTGCTTAGCGACGTTGTCGTTAGCGTTAGCTGCACGTGCACAGAGTATCAACAGTCACGTGAATTTCCTAATTTCAGTCGCCTTTAACATTTCTAAATCTTTTGACCTCATTCGTTTTTGACGCCAAAGAAGATCGTCGGAGGCAAGTTCCCTGTTAAAAGCGGAGGATTACGGCCGTGGATTTAAAAGTGGGTTACATGAAGTGTAAGGGCCCCTTTCGCAGTTATAGGCTTACAAACGTCTTCAAAACAAAGTTAAAACGGGGAAACACTGCTCGAAGCCAAAAGTTTGATTCTTGTAAACGCGGCCGGCTTTTCTTTGGTTCAAAGTTCTTCTCGCCCCTCATGTAATCTGCTGGGTCTCCGCGACAACTGTAAGGAGATAAAATTGTTTCCGAGAAGAACTTAACCTCTGTTTTAGTGAAAGTGAGTTTGTAGAGGAAATGAAACCCACCTTTTACAGATCGACCGGTCCTATGCTCTTAAAACTGAACAACAAAATCCGGGAAACTCGTGGTTAGCTCTTCTTGTAGACTGACAGTAGTAATGTCGAAAGCTTGGAGAAAGAAAAATAAAGATGCTCACGAGTTCATTGACATTTCTTTATTAATGTTTTCTTTTATATAAATGGTAATCAAAAGTAGTGAAGCATAATGGCCTTTAAAAGATAAATGCTTTGTCTCCTCTGTGAATAAAGGCCAAAAGGACAAACTTAAGTGCAGGCAGTCCCTTTCTTGCTGTCTTAGCGTACGACGCGAAGGCGTCATTCCTTCGTTGTTTCTTCCTTGATCGTTCGTGGAGGATTACCTACTGCTCGTGGTCTGTGGGCAAAACAGGAAGCTTCAGAAAATATATTGATTCCTAGATTTTTTTTATTAATCACACAATGCCACTTGTCTGGTAAAAATTCACGGGCATATTACAAACAACACAGGTTATGTAAGCCATTAAAATTCTTTTTCGACTTATGAATTTCCGTAAATATTCTAATGCCAGATTTAGGTAAAAGAACACCTCGCAATCAATATATGCGTACTGTAAAATGAGACGGGTTATTATTCTGAGGTGTAAAACAACTGATAACCCTTTAAAATGTCACTTTCGAGATCATGCCGGTGTTAATGCCTATTGTTAAAGAGCTGAAACAGATTTTAAACCACTAAGACATTCTTGCCGTAGATATGGTTCTGCCAAAATGAATTCTTGACAGGTCAGGTCGGTTCGACCGGGGAGTGGCAAGCCGGCATAACATTTAGTGTGATGTAACCAATGTATTGAACATGTACCCTGAAATACCCACACTTATATAACTAATAACACACAGAAATCAAGACTAAAACGTATAAAAATGAAATTTACTTTTATTGAAGAAACCTTGTACCCGAAACAAAGATTTGCCGTCATAAGAGTTTTCTTGCATTGCGCATGCGTATGTCTGGTATTAACCAACTATTAAACGAACCAGAGCGCGATCGTGTTCAGTTGGCGGACAAGCCTTAGAAGAGTACAGAACCGAACACTTTGAGTCCTTCAGAGTGATACGTGACTGCGAGATATGCGCTTCAAAGTTAATCTTCCACCTTTGCTTTCAATTTTGATTTTTTTAGCTGTCCTGCAAACTCTCACTTCTTCAGCACGAGGTAAGTTTGTAATTTCTTTCTTTTACTATGCGTTTAACACATATTTCCTTGAAAAGCACATGTTTGGGCAAGTCTTTTTGAGCTTTGAGTTCGAGGGTGTATAAAGTTCTTTTCGCGAAACTAGCGTGTAAGGTTTACTGATTAATTTTCTTCTGTCGTTGTTGTCCTCGATTTTTTCCCTTACCACCGTTTTCGTTGATACGCGACTTTGGAAAACAAAGCACCCGCGGAAACGTTTCCAAAATTTCCGCCAGTCTTGCGTGTTATTGACAGATCGGATCGAAATCCACCAATCACAGCCACTAGTGTGACCTTCAGACCTTCCTCACGTCATGCTAGCGGGCTGTGATTGGTGGATTTCGATCTGATCTGTCGATAACAGGTATGGTTGACGGAAATTTTGGAAACGTTTCCGCAGGTGTTTTGTTTTCGAAAGTCGCGTATCAACGAAAACGGTGGTAATATTCAAGTTTATCTTGTTTTATTAATTTCCACAACACGAAATCGCGGAGACAATTTTTTTTGTCAAGTATGCGAAGAGTACACGCCCCCTTTTGGGAAAATTTACTCAAATAAATTAAATAAATACTACTTGGCGGACGAAGTTGAACTTCAGTCTACAAAAGTCATCTATGGCCAGAATTCATGGGGAATGCTGTTTTAATAGATTATTTTTTTCCATTCAGCTGAAACATCAGGTTTAACTTCCGCCTGCGGGAGCACTTACTGATTTGTAGAAGTTCTTCGACAAAAGCGCTAGCTCTGGCGAATTTGCAGCAAGCTAATTTGATTAATAGAGCTCTGCTTTCGAGTTCCTACGAGTTATCTCAACCAGGACGGTTTCATTTTGTTTGTTGTACTGATGCGATTAAAAATTGGAATGTGTAGCTATAGGGATCTAAAAAAATGCGCACCTTCTGTGACTTCTGTGTTTATCTAGAGAATGCAGAATGTTAGCTAGTATGTAGGCTGTTTTTTTTTTTTTAATTTTATACAGTTTGGTACAGTTCCAAATGAGCAAGAAATATCGCTCTACCAAAGAACAGTTCCTGATTGTAGCCATGACAAACTCCATATTTCTGTTTCATGCAGTTGACAATAAAAGACAATTTCGTTGTTAATAAGAAACGTAGCATGTAAAATTCGCAATTGACCTGCAATTGACAGTTGCTTCATACAGTTTTTCTACAAAAGCTTAAGAGCCCGTCCTCTTTGCGAACTTTCTTGGCAAGAACTACAAGAACTCATGGCATCGTCAGGCATCGTCAAACAATGAATTATTTAAACGAAAATCATAAATCATTTCCTACACTGGCTTCAAATTGCGTGTTGTTTGACACTAGCCTTTATATCTGTCGTCTTGTCGGTATGTTAGTCATGTTTCCATGTAGCTCGACGATATTTCAATCATCATCAGTAATTAATCGAACTTTTTTAGTCAAAAATGCATTCGCAAAATTTTTGATTTCCGGATCTAACAATCAGTTAGACTGATAATTTGAAACATTTCGTTTTCAGAAAAAATGACGTGAAATACGCAATTTGTCCCATGCAGCTCTGTCTGTAGGCTGCACTATATATTGCCCTCTAGGTCGAAAGAAGGCAACAAGCTGATACCTGCTGAAACCCAACGCCAGTGTTCGTGATGCCGCAATAAATGTCATATTGAACTGTGAAGTTTATAAGGGCAAAATGAAAACATTATTGAAAGGCTTAATTCCTGATAAGGTTTCACTCGAACTGCGAGCTTAAACAAAACAAAACAACCAGGAGGGGCGGAACTAGAATATTCAGAGACAGGAGGTCGAAGCAACTGCGACGAGGACACAAAATTTGAGGCGACAGAAACGAAGAAATCCGGCTGAAAATAATTCCTGACAGAATTGAGATATGTGGATGAACGTCGCTCCCTAAATGGCATAAATATATAGACTACGAGTAGTCCCTCTTTCGCTTAGTCCGACGTGCGTGACGGGAAAGAAAACCGCGAAAAAAAAATGGCCGCGTGAAATCCTGGGGGTGAGACGCCCCCCCAGGATTTCACGCGGCCATTTATTTTCGCGGTTTTCTTTCGCGTCACGCACGTCGGACTAAGCGAAAGAGGGACTACTCGTAGTCTATAAATATACATCTCCTCTTAAAACCGATGTTCTTTGCGTCCTTTAGGAATTACTCTGCAACGAGGAAATCTGAACATCTCGAAGACTTTGCAGGACTGGAGCTGTAGCAGCGGATGTACACCATCTCCACATTGTCGACTGCCGCGATGTTCAAACGTTGTATTTCCCAATATGTTTGGTGGATCGGGAAAGGTATAAAAAGTGAAGAGGGAGACTGACTTGAGTGCGATTTCATGTGTCCAATGTCTGTCTCGTCATTATCATTATGAGGCCTAAACTACATCTAAAAAGAATATTTTTCGAGGAGAAAAACTCAAAGGTTGAATAGGAAAATTTAAAGACAGAGATTACAAAAACTTCAGAGTTCCAACCAAGGAACAGAAGATATTTTCAATTTGTTTAACTGTGATTGAATTCGGACCGCTTGGTCCTGTGTCTTTTCAAACAACACAGCTTTCCACAATTCAAAATGGCACAGAAATAATGAGATGCTTGTATGGCTGGATTGTATTGCTGCGGGTCTGTAGTGTTGCTTTATGAAAAAGTGGTAATTCCTGATGTTAAATTGAA
>JAHPZR010019250.1:0-5000 GCA_019787425.1 Platygyra sinensis | reverse complement strand
GTCGAGTTCGACCGTAAAAGAGTCCGTTGTGGTAACATTTTGATTAATTTCGGCCAGGTTACATAGCATGTTGAAAGATGACATGTCGAAAGATGAACCAGGATGTCGCCTATGCACGTAACAGTGAAAGCGGGTTTAAAATTAAAATAACGAAACATAAATCTCTGTACTGAAGTAACAAGCAAATTGCAAGGCCAAAAGAAAACAACAAAAAAAACAATATCTGGGCTGGTCTTTCGCAAGAGTTCAGCTGCTTTAGTTAAAGCTGTAAAGCTGCCAAGTTTATGTTGTTTCCATTCTCATCGACAAAGCCTGCTGTAACAAGTTTGACCTGCATGTCGGGATTTAGTTCTGGGTTGATCAGTTTAGCCATATTTTGATATAAGATAAAATAAAATGTTAGTGAGTGTCTTGATTGTCGGTTTTTGTAGCTTGCCTGAAAATTGAGAAAGCAAACACAGCAAGAACAAAAGCTTTAATAATACAAACAAAGTTGGAAGACTTTCCGAAGCAGATGAAATATTTGGTATCGCGCCCAGAATTGCAAGGGTTGATAAACTTATTATTTCCTCCTGCAACATTAATAACACTGCAAGTAGACAGATTACGAGAATTTTTTTTTTAACACCTAGAGGATGGAGCGGCAAAATCCCAGAAATGATATGAGAAAATACATAGTACGGAGCAAGCCATAGACTGCGAGCAGTTTCTCATTTCCTCAAAATCCGAGGGGAGGAACGCAAAACAAATAAGAGTGTGACCGTGACTGTGAGCGTGACTGCGAGCAGCGACGTTCGCACGTCACGCTCACAGTCACGCTGGCACGCCCACTTGTTTTGCGTTCTTCCACGTCACGGATCTCGATTTTCTAGAAAAACATCTATCTATTATTATCCATCTATTATCTATATCCATCTATTATTACTATTGAAAGGATATAAATGCATTTTAGAGCTTTGGTGGGAGACCGGCTGTGTTTGTCTCAGCTAAGTACACCCGTGACACAAAGCCTGATGACGCCATGTATGTTTGGTTGGAGAAACGTGAATTCAGGAAGTTTCGAGGTGTGCATCCGGGAATTTTTGCCATTTGACGGAAAGCACCAGATACTATTGGTTGATTTAAACCACAACTTTAAATGTGATTGGTTAATTTTAACTACATCTTTGAATGTGATTGGCTTACTGAACTGTCCGATAACAAACTGTCCGATAACAAGGTGTCCGATAACAAACTGTCCGATAACAGCTTGACAAGTGAATTAGTGGGAAATAGGAGTTTTTTAAACCAATCACAATCGAGGAAATTGTAATTTTTATGATTATATGAAAAACTGCCTGTTTCACAGTTAAACAGCCGTTACATAGCATGTGGAAAGATGGCATGTCGAAAGATGAACGAAGATGTCGCCTATGCACGTAACACTGAAAGCGGGTATAAGCCTTGTTAAATTTAAAATTAGAACTTTCATTTAACAGATTCAGTGTCTAACCTGCGAGAAGGTCACCGTTTCACATTTGGTTTCTGTTGTCCAAATGCCAATAAAGTTAACGCTTCCATGAATCATTTGTGGATGATCTTGCAACGCCAGCCAGTTGATAATTCCACTACCATTAGTGCCGATTCCTGCTTCGCGTACGCACGCCTCAAATCCAAGTTTACTGACAGATTCAACCGACACAGCAGCAGGCGAGTGGACGCGTGAACCTTCCTCTGTATGGCTCAGAGACACGTAGACTTGAACCTGTTAAGACGAAAACGTATTTTCAATTTAACATCAGGAATTACCACTTTTTCATAAAGCAACACTACAGACCCGCAGCAATACAATCCAGCCATACAAGCATCTCATTATTTCTGTGCCATTTTGAATTGTGGAAAGCTGTGTTGTTTGAAAAGACACAGGACCAAGCGGTCCGAATTCAATCACAGTTAAACAAATTGAAAATATCTTCTGTTCCTTGGTTGGAACTCTGAAGTTTTTGTAATCTCTGTCTTTAAATTTTCCTATTCAAACCTTTGAGTTTTTCTCCTCGAAAAATATTCTTTTTAGATGTAGTTTAGGCCTCATAATGATAATGACGAGACAGACATTGGACACATGAAATCGCACTCAAGTCAGTCTCCCTCTTCACTTTTTATACCTTTCCCGATCCACCAAACATATTGGGAAATACAACGTTTGAACATCGCGGCAGTCGACAATGTGGAGATGGTGTACATCCGCTGCTACAGCTCCAGTCCTGCAAAGTCTTCGAGATGTTCAGATTTCCTCGTTGCAGAGTAATTCCTAAAGGACGCAAAGAACATCGGTTTTAAGAGGAGATGTATATTTATAGACTACGAGTAGTCCCTCTTTCGCTTAGTCCGACGTGCGTGACGCGAAAGAAAACCGCGAAAATAAATGGCCGCGTGAAATCCTGGGGGGGCGTCTCACCCCCAGGATTTCACGCGGCCATTTTTTTTTCGCGGTTTTCTTTCCCGTCACGCACGTCGGACTAAGCGAAAGAGGGACTACTCGTAGTCTATATATTTATGCCATTTAGGGAGCGACGTTCATCCACATATCTCAATTCTGTCAGGAATTATTTTCAGCCGGATTTCTTCGTTTCTGTCGCCTCAAATTTTGTGTCCTCGTCGCAGTTGCTTCGACCTCCTGTCTCTGAATATTCTAGTTCCGCCCCTCCTGGTTGTTTTTGTTTTGTTTAAGCTCGCAGTTCGAGTGAAACCTTATCAGGAATTAAGCCTTTCAATAATGTTTTCATTTTGCCCTTATAAACTTCACAGTTCAATATGACATTTATTGCGGCATCACGAACACTGGCGTTGGGTTTCAGCAGGTATCAGCTTGTTGCCTTCTTTCGACCTAGAGGGCAATATATAGTGCAGCCTACAGACAGAGCTGCATGGGACAAATTGCGTATTTCACGTCATTTTTTCTGAAAACGAAATGTTTCAAATTATCAGTCTAACTGATTGTTAGATCCGGAAATCAAAAATTTTGCGAATGCATTTTTGACTAAAAAAGTTCGATTAATTACTGATGATGATTGAAATATCGTCGAGCTACATGGAAACATGACTAACATACCGACAAGACGACAGATATAAAGGCTAGTGTCAAACAACACGCAATTTGAAGCCAGTGTAGGAAATGATTTATGATTTTCGTTTAAATAATTCATTGTTTTGACGATGCCTGACGATGCCATGAGTTCTTGTAGTTCTTGCCAAGAAAGTTCGCAAAGAGGACGGGCTCTTAAGCTTTTGTAGAAAAACTGTATGAAGCAACTGTCAATTGCAGGTCAATTGCGAATTTTACATGCTACGTTTCTTATTAACAACGAAATTGTCTTTTATTGTCAACTGCATGAAACAGAAATATGGAGTTTGTCATGGCTACAATCAGGAACTGTTCTTTGGTAGAGCGATATTTCTTGCTCATTTGGAACTGTACCAAACTGTATAAAATTAAAAAAAAAAAAACAGCCTACATACTAGCTAACATTCTGCATTCTCTAGATAAACACAGAAGTCACAGAAGGTGCGCATTTTTTTAGATCCCTATAGCTACACATTCCAATTTTTAATCGCATCAGTACAACAAACAAAATGAAACCGTCCTGGTTGAGATAACTCGTAGGAACTCGAAAGCAGAGCTCTATTAATCAAATTAGCTTGCTGCAAATTCGCCAGAGCTAGCGCTTTTGTCGAAGAACTTCTACAAATCAGTAAGTGCTCCCGCAGGCGGAAGTTAAACCTGATGTTTCAGCTGAATGGAAAAAAATAATCTATTAAAACAGCATTCCCCATGAATTCTGGCCATAGATGACTTTTGTAGACTGAAGTTCAACTTCGTCCGCCAAGTAGTATTTATTTAATTTATTTGAGTAAATTTTCCCAAAAGGGGGCGTGTACTCTTCGCATACTTGACAAAAAAAATTGTCTCCGCGATTTCGTGTTGTGGAAATTAATAAAACAAGATAAACTTGAATATTACCACCGTTTTCGTTGATACGCGACTTTCGAAAACAAAAACACCTGCGGAAACGTTTCCAAAATTTCCGTCAACCATACCTGTTATCGACAGATCAGATCGAAATCCACCAATCACAGCCCGCTAGCATGACGTGAGGAAGGTCTGAAGGTCACACTAGTGGCTGTGATTGGTGGATTTCGATCCGATCTGTCAATAACACGCAAGACTGGCGGAAATTTTGGAAACGTTTCCGCGGGTGCTTTGTTTTCCAAAGTCGCGTATCAACGAAAACGGTGGTAAGGGAAAAAATCGAGGACAACAACGACAGAAGAAAATTAATCAGTAAACCTTACACGCTAGTTTCGCGAAAAGAACTTTATACACCCTCGAACTCAAAGCTCAAAAAGACTTGCCCAAACATGTGCTTTTCAAGGAAATATGTGTTAAACGCATAGTAAAAGAAAGAAATTACAAACTTACCTCGTGCTGAAGAAGTGAGAGTTTGCAGGACAGCTAAAAAAATCAAAATGAAAGCAAAGGTGGAAGATTAACTTTGAAGCGCATATCTCGCAGTCACGTATCACTCTGAAGGACTCAAAGTGTTCGGTTCTGTACTCTTCTAAGGCTTGTCCGCCAACTGAACACGATCGCGCTCTGGTTCGTTTAATAGTTGGTTAATACCAGACATACGCATGCGCAATGCAAGAAAACTCTTATGACGGCAAATCTTTGTTTCGGGTACAAGGTTTCTTCAATAAAAGTAAATTTCATTTTTATACGTTTTAGTCTTGATTTCTGTGTGTTATTAGTTATATAAGTGTGGGTATTTCAGGGTACATGTTCAATACATTGGTTACATCACACTAAATGTTATGCCGGCTTGCCACTCCCCGGTCGAACCGACCTGACCTGTCAAGAATTCATTTTGGCAGAACCATATCTACGGCAAGAATGTCTTAGTGGTTTAAAATCTGTTTCAGCTCTTTAACAATAGGCATTAACACCGGCATGTCTCGAAAGT
>JAHPZR010019249.1:5000-15000 GCA_019787425.1 Platygyra sinensis | reverse complement strand
CTACATGGTCAATTCGAAGTATTTAGGACAGAACAGGATTGGAACTGGATAAGGAATTGAATAAGGAAGTACAGCTATGAAGAGTAAAAATTAACTTTTGATATGATGAATTCTAAATCTTTATAAGAATCTTCATTTTCCAATATTTTTAACAAAATCATTTGTATCTTCTTTTTAAAGGTAGCTTTAGGAGTGCTCTTAAATTGTTTGGTATCCCATTCCACAGTTTTGCACCAATTCTTGAAAATGACTTCCTCTTAACTTCAGATTGGCTCAACACTCTTTACCTAAAAGGTTTAGCTGTTGACAGAGTATGAAAATGTTGGTGAAGGAGAGTGACATAGAAAATAACAAAGAAGTTGGCAAAGGAAGACCACTGAAGTCATGAATTAGGGCATTCCATTTTTTATCCCCACACCCCTGCACCTGTGAAGGGCATCCTCTGCCACGGGACCTGCAGGAATATTTTTTCAAAGAGGCAGACCAAATTTGGAACCCCAAAGATCCAAACTTCAAAAGCCCTAACAACAAAAAGCTAGGGTGTCAGAATCTGTCTGGCCATAGCGGGGTGTGGATAGGAAATGGAATGTTCCATTCTTGGATTGTTTCAGTTACAATACACTATTCTGAAATGTATTTGCATCTTATTAAATGGCTCTGGTTCCCATTGTCTCTAACGCCACATGTATTCTGCTATTACTGATAAGCTTTGTAATATAAAATATTCTCCTAGGGCATCAGAACAACCTAAGAGTGCTGTACTGTCAGAGCAAGCCATCAGCCCCGAAAGCAAAGTCAACAAGACATATTCCACAAGCTGAGGATAGAATTCTTGATGCACCAGATCTGCTGGATGATTACTGTGAGTCTTCACCATTCCATCTTGATTTCTAATTTGCTAGTTAATTCTGGGCTACTGCTGGTCTCAGATCTGTGAGCTTTCACAGTGGACTAGCAATTAACAAAGTGGACCAAAAAAAAAAGGAAAAGATTCTAACCCTGGTTAGCGTGAAAACCTTGAAGGCCTCAAATAGCCTTGAATGTTTTGATTACAGCTCAAGTGTTTCCCTTTGTTTTTGGAAGGAAAATAATACAGTGAATATTCAACTTGACAGGACTTGAACGACATCACTATTTAAGTCTTTATTATTGCAATCTAATCTGTACACTGGTAGTTCAATTATTATTGCATTTTATAATTTGTTGGTACTAAAAACGTGTCAAGCAGTGGAAGGTGGCAGGAAGTGCTAAGCTGTAAGCCAGCCACCTTCAATGTTGTTACTGGTTAGATTGTTCCCTCAGTTCTTTTCCAGTTTTACTCTAGATGGTTTGATTTCAAAACTGTTTCTGCAATTTAGATCTCAATTTGTTGGACTGGGGATCAATGAATCTGCTTGCCCTTGCTCTGTCTGGTGCAGTGTATGTATGGAATCCTTGCAGTGGTGAGACACAACACTTGTTCCAGATGGAGGGTGATGATTACATCTCTAGCGTCAGTTGGATTGGACAGGGCAGTATACTGGCTGTCGGCAACAGCAATGGCCAGGTTCAGGTGAAGGAAGATGGTCTATATTCACTCACATAGTGAAACAGGAATACATGCGTCATAAAGAGTTCTTATTTGTTATGTTAACTGGACATGAATGTGATGAAATAGTTTGCTGAAAGTTTTCTTCTGCTTCAAATAGTAATGAAACGTCTTGTTTTAAATGAGATTGGATAAATGATATTTTTTGTTCACATCCAAAAGGAAGGTTATGCTAGTTGTAAATCTGAATATCAGAAATCAGGGCTGAAGTAGGGGAGCTTAAATTTTTTTCATCTATAGCAAAAGAGGGGCCTTGAAAAAAAATCGCATATCAGTTATATTTGCAAGAAAATCTCTAAATCCATTGGTGTAATGTACAGATTTCATTTCTTTCTGTCATCAAACACAAAACTATCTTTTAGTTTGTATTATACCTTAATTTATCCCTATTTAACTTATTGCACTACAGTTTGGTCTTCTACTTATGTAACAAACTTAAATTGCATTTTTCTTCAGAAATGAGCTGTGCAAGCTATGACAAATTCAAATCACCTTGCACCTTCTGCACCTTTATTTGCACAATTGAATATCCTAGACATTTTTGAAGTGAATTTCCTTTATCTTGCACAATTTGTTTTCAAAAATCACCATCGTTTGCTGCCCTCGCCCTTTCTAAATGTATTTCAGACTAGTGGTCAAATTCATAATTATGATACCAGAACTTCAGCTCATTTTCGACCTGATACCTGCCTATCTGATATCAAGCAATTCACTAACTCTTTCACGGGCCAAAAATATGGAATGCTTCGCCATTATCTATCACGTCTTCCCCTAGTCTTATATCCATTTTCAAAAGAAAGCTTCTTGATTTCCTGACATTTATTGTATGAAATGTCCGACTCTTTTATGTCTTTACAGTCTTGCCACCGCATGTTAACAAATAAGTCTCAATACAATGTCCTTGCCAGTCTTACAGTCCTAATATATCTCTGATTGGACCTCTCGGTATAAGCCTGGCGGTTTCCTGAGGTCTCGCCACTTCTTACTTACTTTTATTATTATTACTCACTGTAAACTTATGTAAGATTTTAGTTTATTATTCATAGTAACCTTCAATGAATGCATGTGGTGGTGAATAAATAAATAAATAAATAAATAAATAAATAAATAAATAAATAAATAAATAAATAAATAAATAAATAAATAAATAAATAAATAAATAAATAAATAAATAAATAAATAAAATATTAAATAAATCCATGATTTTTGCATATTTTCTCAAGCTAGTTATTCCACGTGGAATTATTCAAGCTATGGTCTTGTATTCCTAGTATGCTTTTATTTAATAATTTTTTTCCTTTTTGTTGTAAACCAGAAGTAAATAAACACGTTTGATTGTTTGTTCTAAGTTATGGGATGTAGCGCAAGCTAAGTGTGTTCGTCTGATGGCTGGACATGCTGCTAGAGTGGGCTCACTTGCATGGAACTCCTTCATCCTATCAAGGTATGTGTCATTTGGCTGGAGGGCTGAAACAACTTTGTACAAGATGTCCTTTACTTTAGTTTTTCGTTCTGTTCTAAGGGCATACAGTATAACAAGGTTATTTAAGGCTGGTTTTCACTAGCGATGGTGTCGTAGTGTAAGTTGTAATCAGAAGCATAGCGCAATACAATCTAGTGAAGTTCAAATCAAAGGAGTCAGAAGCAGAACATGGATTCTGCTTATGACTCTGTCTCTTATGATCAAGTGAAAACTGCATTGTTGGAGTCACAAGCAGAAGCAGAAGAATAAACCATTGACAATGTTCGATTCCGGGCCTTGCAATTGGTTGGTTCTTCTGCTTCTGCTTCCGACTACGACAACCTAGTTTTCACTGGATCATATAAGCAACAGAGTCAAACGAAATTTGAAGAAATGGAAACATTCTGATTCATCCAACTCGGATTCCATCAAGCTTATGACTTCGCTTACGACTCCGATTTTAGATTTTCAGCAGGTCATAAGCGCTCATATGACTCCAACTCTGACTGTTGCTAGTGAAAACCAGCCTTAAATCTTGCCCATTCTACTCTCCTTTCACCACCTTGTATTTAACCCATTGACTCTTGGAACTTTTTGCCAAAAATGCATTTTTTGGACATTTTGGTGGTTTTGAGGCTGGATCTCGGCCAAATTAGCTTTTATCTGGTGGACAATGCATTTGTAGCATGACAGCTAGCCCTTCTTGCCACTAAAATCACATTTTATGAACTTTGGGCCCGTGCATGCGCAGAAATCAAAATTTGAGATAGTTTTTGGACGAGAAGGTGGCCTACGTCTTTAGGCTTATCGATTTTTGATTTTTTTTTCCTTTCCTTGTCTTTTCTTTTCGCTGCAGGGATTGACCTTTTACTGGGCTGGCTTGCAGTTAAAAAACTTCTAAGAAAGAGTTGTCGAGGCGGCCAATTTTTACTGTGGAGCAGTTAGGTGTAGTGGCAGTAAATTTTGCTCTGAGTTTTTCACTCATCTTTTAGACCATTTTTTGCATATCTCAGGCTCTATTAAGCCGATCACTCTGATCTAGGCATCACTGGAAAGATCTTTTCCTCCTGCAGAAGTTGAGTATAGATGATGCCAATTTTGGTCAAAAATGATGATATCAGAAGTGGAAGAAAGGCCAAGGTTCGTCACGGGCGGTTACAGGCGGCACAGGCGTCAATGGGTTAATCTTGCTGTATTCCAATTTTCAAGTGTACAAATAATTTAAAAAGTTTTATTGCAATACCAAATACAGATCGTTACTTTTTTTTCTCAGTGGTTCACGCAGTGGTGCAATACACAACCATGATGTACGAGTGGCATCACATCACATCGGATCCCTCCTGGGCCATAACCAAGAGGTATGTGGCCTTCAGTGGTCTCCTGATGGTAAACTGCTAGCCAGTGGTGGCAATGATAATGTGCTTAATATCTGGGCTCAGGGTAACACGTCAGAACCTTCAGCTAGTCCACTTCATACCCTGACACACCATCAGGCTGCAGTAAAGGTATGCTCTATTACATTGATAGCTCTAAGCATTTAATAATAACCCATGGCAAGTAATTACTGGTGTCACATTTTGATTGGTTCTCGCCTATGATCTATTGGAGGACAGACACATGATTGACGTCATCAAAAACCCGGTTCTCTTTTAGAAAATGGTTCAGGAAAAATACTCATTCAAGCAGTTTCAGTTGGCAGTTGACCAAGACAACCAATAAGATTGAGTCATTTTACATAGACAATATATAACATCAAATGGCTTTTTCTGCATTCAACAAAGTGTGAAAAGGCTGGCTTTCAAGTTATCATGAAAGATTCTAAAATAGAAAAACCTTATCTATAGTGCAGTTTGTTTTTTATTACATAAAACAAACAGATTCCTTGTTGCCATGCATGTGCTCAGTTATGGATCACAAAAGATGTCAAAATGTAGTAAGAACATCAGTGACACATTTGACTATCGTCTCCTGCGATGCTGGTTTGTTCTTACCACACTTTGGTATCATATGATCTATTAATAAACAGATTCAAGGCAATGTGGAATCTCCTTAATAAGCAGACACTATTCAAGGTTAGGCTTGGCTCAATTTTGCAGAGCTAATCTACAGTGAGCTTTTTCTTGATCAGTAATGGCAAAAAATATAACAACCAGACACAATGACTTCCTGTGGACATACAGAGGTATGTTATTATGACAATTTGGCTGCCAGAGTTTGTTCCTGGATTGCCAATAGAAAATGCTAAGTTAGCATCTAATCTGAGAATGTCAAATTAATGCTTAATATGAGACTAAAATAAGCTAGGAATCCATACATTGTGCAATATTCTGGAATTTCAGGATGGACATGGACACATACTGCAATTTGGGATAATTTCTCCAATAACTTAGCTTTACAAAGAGCAGATTACTTCAAATTGCAAATTGCCCTATTTCCACTGCAACTTCTACAGCCGTAGCCTATGTTGGTTTTAGTGATAACCAACCCATTCCCCTCAAAAGTCTAATGGTGCTCAAATCATGTCGTCATGTAGTAAAAGTGGCTGACTTGGCTGGCTGTGATTTACTAATCTCTAGGCAGTGGCATGGTGTCCATGGCAACCAAATATCCTGGCCAGTGGTGGTGGCACTGCTGACCGTCATATCAAATTTGGAATGCAAATACAGGAGCTTGCCTGAACAGTGTGGACACTAACAGCCAGGTGTGTGCTAATGTGTCTTGGTCATTGTTGCTACAGTATTTTAAGTTATTGGATCATGCACAATAACAGCATAGACCATTGCAGAAACGTGAGCGGACTGGGAAAGAGTATGGTTGTTTTCCACTTGTTTGAAAAACTAAGATATTCAAATGAAATATCGATCAAATTTGAGTCCTTACCGAGAATAGAAGCATTTAGAGGAGGAAAATAGATAAATGGTAGTTGTTTGTATGGATTGGGTAGACAAGCCACAAAAATATTATAAGGGTTTGTAGGGAATTTTGCAACTTTTGCAAGGCTCCCATTTGGACAAATTTCTGCTGAAAACTCTTAAACTTGGCTGGGTAGCTTTTCATTCAGTTGCAGTTTAGTTGAAATGTTTAGATTTTCAATCTAATCAATATAAGAAACTCGTCCCAGTCCTCTCACGTTTCTGCAGTGGCTATCTGCAATCGACTGTTAGTCATCATTATTATACATCAGACTCGCTATGAAAAATCTGATTGGTCGAGAGCATTCAATCAATTCACAATTGCTTGTGAACTTGACATGATAAATGTCAAGTTCAACGTCTCCCTGGTTACTAAGCCCCTTGGATTGTTCTCCTCAGAAACAAAATGGCTGAATGCTTCGGTTCTGTTTCTGGGATGAATTATGTGATAAAACAATTATTGAATTCGGTTTTCACATGATATCATGAGTTATCAAAACCTCATGTCTGTGGTATCTGTCTCAGCCTTCGGCTTCGGCAGATAACACAGACCTCAGTTTTGATAATTCATGATATCATGCTCAACCTCATCCAATAATTGTTTAATAAACGATCAAGGACATCAATCGAAACAGCACTGGACAGCAGATATCTCAAGCACACAGATCCAAAGTTTTTTTGGCCATATACAAAATTAACTTTAAATTGCAGGAAACCTGTAAATAATAGTTTATCAAGATAGAAAAAACACCAAAAAGATTATAATAACCCATAGAGGAACAATGCTGGTAAGGATGGGGAATATTATAAATTAAAAATGACAAGCTTGAAAAATTTAGGCTAATGTTTTTAAGATGATCAAACCATTGTGTGGCTTCTACAGAGAGCTTAGACCCATGTAGATGCTCTTTGAGGTTTTCATGCATTTGTTCCTGAACAGATTGAATTACCAACCTAAAAAGCCTAAATACCCGGGGGGTACTCTCAGGAAAATTGGAATACAGCAAGATTAACCCATTGACGCCTGTGCCGCCTGTAACCGCCCGTGACGAACCTTGGCCTTTCTTCCACTTCTGATATCATCATTTTTGACCAAAATTGGCATCATCTATACTCAACTTCTGCAGGAGGAAAAGATCTTTCCAGTGATGCCTAGATCAGAGTGATCGGCTTAATAGAGCCTGAGATATGCAAAAAAATGGTCTAAAAGATGAGTGAAAAACTCAGAGCAAAATTTACTGCCACTACACCTAACTGCTCCACAGTAAAAATTGGCCGCCTCGACAACTCTTTCTTAGAAGTTTTTTAACTGCAAGCCAGCCCAGTAAAAGGTCAATCCCTGCAGCGAAAAGAAAAGACAAGGAAAGGAAAAAAAAATCAAAAATCGATAAGCCTAAAGACGTAGGCCACCTTCTCGTCCAAAAACTATCTCAAAATTTTGATTTCTGCGCATGCACGGGCCCAAAGTTCATAAAATGTGATTTTAGTGGCAAGAAGGGCTAGCTGTCATGCTACAAATGCATTGTCCACCAGATAAAAGCTAATTTGGCCGAGATCCAGCCTCAAAACCACCAAAATGTCCAAAAAATGCATTTTTGGCAAAAAGTTCCAAGAGTCAATGGGTTAAATACAAGGTGGTGAAAGGAGAGTAGAATGGGCAAGATTTAAGGCTGGTTTTCACTAGCAACAGTCAGAGTTGGAGTCATATGAGCGCTTATGACCTGCTGAAAATCTAAAATCGGAGTCGTAAGCGAAGTCATAAGCTTGATGGAATCCGAGTTGGATGAATCAGAATGTTTCCATTTCTTCAAATTTCGTTTGACTCTGTTGCTTATATGATCCAGTGAAAACTAGGTTGTCGTAGTCGGAAGCAGAAGCAGAAGAACCAACCAATTGCAAGGCCCGGAATCGAACATTGTCAATGGTTTATTCTTCTGCTTCTGCTTGTGACTCCAACAATGCAGTTTTCACTTGATCATAAGAGACAGAGTCATAAGCAGAATCCATGTTCTGCTTCTGACTCCTTTGATTTGAACTTCACTAGATTGTATTGCGCTATGCTTCTGATTACAACTTACACTACGACACCATCGCTAGTGAAAACCAGCCTTAAATAACCTTGTTATACTGTATGCCCTTAGAACAGAACGAAAAACTAAAGTAAAGGACATCTTGTACAAAGTTGTTTCAGCCCTCCAGCCAAATGACACATACCTTGATAGGATGAAGGAGTTCCATGCAAGTGAGCCCACTCTAGCAGCATGTCCAGCCATCAGACGAACACACTTAGCTTGCGCTACATCCCATAACTTAGAACAAACAATCAAACGTGTTTATTTACTTCTGGTTTACAACAAAAAGGAAAAAAATTATTAAATAAAAGCATACTAGGAATACAAGACCATAGCTTGAATAATTCCACGTGGAATAACTAGCTTGAGAAAATATGCAAAAATCATGGATTTATTTAATATTTTATTTATTTATTTATTTATTTATTTATTTATTTATTTATTTATTTATTTATTTATTTATTTATTTATTTATTTATTTATTTATTTATTTATTTATTTATTTATTTATTCACCACCACATGCATTCATTGAAGGTTACTATGAATAATAAACTAAAATCTTACATAAGTTTACAGTGAGTAATAATAATAAAAGTAAGTAAGAAGTGGCGAGACCTCAGGAAACCGCCAGGCTTATACCGAGAGGTCCAATCAGAGATATATTAGGACTGTAAGACTGGCAAGGACATTGTATTGAGACTTATTTGTTAACATGCGGTGGCAAGACTGTAAAGACATAAAAGAGTCGGACATTTCATACAATAAATGTCAGGAAATCAAGAAGCTTTCTTTTGAAAATGGATATAAGACTAGGGGAAGACGTGATAGATAATGGCGAAGCATTCCATATTTTTGGCCCGTGAAAGAGTTAGTGAATTGCTTGATATCAGATAGGCAGGTATCAGGTCGAAAATGAGCTGAAGTTCTGGTATCATAATTATGAATTTGACCACTAGTCTGAAATACATTTAGAAAGGGCGAGGGCAGCAAACGATGGTGATTTTTGAAAACAAATTGTGCAAGATAAAGGAAATTCACTTCAAAAATGTCTAGGATATTCAATTGTGCAAATAAAGGTGCAGAAGGTGCAAGGTGATTTGAATTTGTCATAGCTTGCACAGCTCATTTCTGAAGAAAAATGCAATTTAAGTTTGTTACATAAGTAGAAGACCAAACTGTAGTGCAATAAGTTAAATAGGGATAAATTAAGGTATAATACAAACTAAAAGATAGTTTTGTGTTTGATGACAGAAAGAAATGAAATCTGTACATTACACCAATGGATTTAGAGATTTTCTTGCAAATATAACTGATATGCGATTTTTTTTCAAGGCCCCTCTTTTGCTATAGATGAAAAAAATTTAAGCTCCCCTACTTCAGCCCTGATTTCTGATATTCAGATTTACAACTAGCATAACCTTCCTTTTGGATGTGAACAAAAAATATCATTTATCCAATCTCATTTAAAACAAGACGTTTCATTACTATTTGAAGCAGAAGAAAACTTTCAGCAAACTATTTCATCACATTCATGTCCAGTTAACATAACAAATAAGAACTCTTTATGACGCATGTATTCCTGTTTCACTATGTGAGTGAATATAGACCATCTTCCTTCACCTGAACCTGGCCATTGCTGTTGCCGACAGCCAGTATACTGCCCTGTCCAATCCAACTGACGCTAGAGATGTAATCATCACCCTCCATCTGGAACAAGTGTTGTGTCTCACCACTGCAAGGATTCCATACATACACTGCACCAGACAGAGCAAGGGCAAGCAGATTCATTGATCCCCAGTCCAACAAATTGAGATCTAAATTGCAGAAACAGTTTTGAAATCAAACCATCTAGAGTAAAACTGGAAAAGAACTGAGGGAACAATCTAACCAGTAACAACATTGAAGGTGGCTGGCTTACAGCTTAGCACTTCCTGCCACCTTCCACTGCTTGACACGTTTTTAGT
>JAHPZR010019247.1:0-5000 GCA_019787425.1 Platygyra sinensis | reverse complement strand
GACTGCTTGAAGAAGCTCGAAGCACCACTGTCGAAAGGCCCCATTCCTCGCTGGCAAAGGAAAGAAAGAGAAAGGAATTTATCATCATCTGGAAAACCTTTGTCGCCTCTTCAAACAACTTCTCGCAGTCGTGCAAATCGTAGTGTACCGTGCAAAAGTCAAATGTTCACACCCGGGAAGAAGACGAAGACTCCATGCAAGTCTCCAAAGAAAACTCCTCAACAAACCCCGAAGAAGTTCCTCGAAGGGGACCGCTTTATCCCTAGCAGACCGCTTGTGGATTGCGAGTGGAGCCATTTCCAGATCATGCAGGGAAATGAATCGGTTGATGCGAGTTGCGAAGGTAACCTCGAGTACCAGTCTGCTATGTCGGAGAACTTGGGAAATAACTCCAACAACTGCAAGATTCTTCACTTTAAGTCTGGCGCCCCCGTCACCAAAGAAGGTAGCGTTCAATTGTAGCAGACTGATGATAATTAACAACGGGAGAAAATTGTGCGGTTATAAACAATGATTGATTGATTGCAATAATTATTGATTGGGCAAGACAAGACGAGACAACTTTATTATTACACATATTGCAACTTTATTATTACACATATTGCAGTAGACAGACCTGGCGCAGGTAGCAAAAGCTAATCGAGGCGGGCCAGGAACAATAAAAATAAATGACATCTGCTAACCTTAATTAAAAGAAACGTAATACAGAAAAGGCAAAAGGAGAACTACTGAAGAGAAACTTGTATTCATTAGTTCATTGAGGCTACATGGTCAATTCGAAGTATTTAGGACAGAACAGGATTGGAACTGGATAAGGAATTGAATAAGGAAGTACAGCTATGAAGAGTAAAAATTAACTTTTGATATGATGAATTCTAAATCTTTATAAGAATCTTCATTTTCCAATATTTTTAACAAAATCATTTGTATCTTCTTTTTAAAGGTAGCTTTAGGGAGTGCTCTTAAATTGTTTGGTATCCCATTCCACAGTTTTGCACCAATTCTTGAAAATGACTTCCTCTTAACTTCAGATTGGCTCAACACTCTTTACCTAAAAGGTTTAGCTGTTGACAGAGTATGAAAATGTTGGTGAAGGAGAGTGACATAGAAAATAACAAAGAAGTTGGCAAAGGAAGACCACTGAAGTCATGAATTAGGGCATTCCATTTTTTATCCCCACACCCCTGCACCTGTGAAGGGCATCCTCTGCCACGGGACCTGCAGGAATATTTTTTCAAAGAGGCAGACCAAATTTGGAACCCCAAAGATCCAAACTTCAAAAGCCCTAACAACAAAAAGCTAGGGTGTCAGAATCTGTCTGGCCATAGCGGGGTGTGGATAGGAAATGGAATGTTCCATTCTTGGATTGTTTCAGTTACAATACACTATTCTGAAATGTATTTGCATCTTATTAAATGGCTCTGGTTCCCATTGTCTCTAACGCCACATGTATTCTGCTATTACTGATAAGCTTTGTAATATAAAATATTCTCCTAGGGGCATCAGAACAACCTAAGAGTGCTGTACTGTCAGAGCAAGCCATCAGCCCCGAAAGCAAAGTCAACAAGACATATTCCACAAGCTGAGGATAGAATTCTTGATGCACCAGATCTGCTGGATGATTACTGTGAGTCTTCACCATTCCATCTTGATTTCTAATTTGCTAGTTAATTCTGGGCTACTGCTGGTCTCAGATCTGTGAGCTTTCACAGTGGACTAGCAATTAACAAAGTGGACCAAAAAAAAAAGGAAAAGATTCTAACCCTGGTTAGCGTGAAAACCTTGAAGGCCTCAAATAGCCTTGAATGTTTTGAATTACAGCTCAAGTGTTTCCCTTTGTTTTTGGAAGGAAAATAATACAGTGAATATTCAACTTGACAGGACTTGAACGACATCACTATTTAAGTCTTTATTATTGCAATCTAATCTGTACACTGGTAGTTCAATTATTATTGCATTTTATAATTTGTTGGTACTAAAAACGTGTCAAGCAGTGGAAGGTGGCAGGAAGTGCTAAGCTGTAAGCCAGCCACCTTCAATGTTGTTACTGGTTTAGATTGTTCCCTCAGTTCTTTTCCAGTTTTACTCTAGATGGGTTTGATTTCAAACTGTTTCTGCAATTTAGATCTCAATTTGTTGGACTGGGGATCATGAATCTGCTTGCCCTTGCTCTGTCTGGTGCAGTGGTATGTATGGAATCCTTGCAGTGGTGAGACACAACACTTGTTCCAGATGGAGGGTGATGATTACATCTCTAGCGTCAGTTGGATTGGACAGGGCAGTATACTGGCTGTCGGCAACAGCAATGGCCAGGTTCAGGTGAAGGAAGATGGTCTATATTTCACTCACATAGTGAAACAGAATACATGCGTCATAAAGAGTTCTTATTTGTTATGTTAACTGGACATGAATGTGATGAAATAGTTTGCTGAAAGTTTTCTTCTGCTTCAAATAGTAATGAAACGTCTTGTTTTAAATGAGATTGGATAAATGATATTTTTTGTTCACATCCAAAAGGAAGGTTATGCTAGTTGTAAATCTGAATATCAGAAATCAGGGCTGAAGTAGGGGAGCTTAAATTTTTTTCATCTATAGCAAAAGAGGGGCCTTGAAAAAAAATCGCATATCAGTTTATATTTGCAAGAAAATCTCTAAATCCATGGTGTAATGTACAGATTTCATTTCTTTCTGTCATCAAACACAAAACTATCTTTTAGTTTGTATATACCTTAATTTATCCCTATTTAACTTATTGCACTACAGTTTGGTCTTCTACTTATGTAACAAACTTAAATTGCATTTTTCTGTCAGAAATGAGCTGTGCAAGCTATGACAAATTCAAATCACCTTGCACCTTCTGCACCTTTATTTGCACATTGAATATCCTAGACAGTTTTGAAGTGAATTTCCTTTATCTTGCACAATTGTTTTCAAAAATCACCATCGTTTGCTGCCCTCGCCCTTTCTAAATGTATTTCAGACTAGTGGTCAAATTCATAATTATGATACCAGAACTTCAGCTCATTTTCGACCTGATACCTGCCTATCTGATATCAAGCAATTCACTAACTCTTTCACGGGCCAAAAATATGGAATGCTTCGCCATTATCTATCACGTCTTCCCCTAGTCTTATATCCATTTTCAAAAGAAAGCTTCTTGATTTCCTGACATTTATTGTATGAAATGTCGACTCTTTTTATGTCTTTACAGTCTTGCCACCGCATGTTAACAAATAAGTCTCAATACAATGTCCTTGCCAGTCTTACAGTCCTAATATATCTCTGATTGGACCTCTCGTATAAGCCTGGCGGTTTCCTGAGGTCTCGCCACTTCTTACTTACTTTTATTATTATTACTCACTGTAAACTTATGTAAGATTTTAGTTTATTATTCATAGTAACCTTCAATGAATGCATGTGGTGGTGAATAAATAAATAAATAAATAAATAAATAAATAAATAATAAATAATAAATAAATAAATAAATAAATAAATAAATAAATAATAAATAAATAAATAAATAAAAATAAAATATTAAATAAATCCATGATTTTTGCATATTTTCTCAAGCTAGTTATTCCACGTGGAATTATTCAAGCTATGGTCTTGTATTCCTAGTATGCTTTTATTTAATAATTTTTTTCCTTTTTGTTGTAAACCAGAGTAAATAAACACGTTTGATTGTTTGTTCTAAGTTATGGGATGTAGCGCAAGCTAAGTGTGTTCGTCTGATGGCTGGACATGCTGCTAGAGTGGGCTCACTTGCATGGAACTCCTTCATCCTATCAAGGTATGTGTCATTTGGCTGGAGGGCTGAAACAACTTTGTACAGATGTCCTTTACTTTAGTTTTTCGTTCTGTTCTAAGGGCATACAGTATACAAGGTTATTTAAGGCTGGTTTTCACTAGCGATGGTGTCGTAGTGTAAGTTGTAATCAGAAAGCATAGCGCAATACAATCTAGTGAAGTTCAAATCAAAGGAGTCAGAAGCAGAACATGGATTCTGCTTATGACTCTGTCTCTTATGATTCAAGTGAAAACTGCATTGTTGGAGTCACAAGCAGAAGCAGAAGAATAAACCATTGACAATGTTCGATTCCGGGCCTTGCAATTGGTTGGTTCTTCTGCTTCTGCTTCCGACTACGACAACCTAGTTTTCACTGGATCATATAAGCAACAGAGTCAAACGAAATTTGAAGAAATGGAAACATTCTGATTCATCCAACTCGATTCCATCAAGCTTATGACTTCGCTTACGACTCCGATTTTAGATTTTCAGCAGGTCATAAGCGCTCATATGACTCCAACTCGACTGTTGCTAGTGAAAACCAGCCTTAAATCTTGCCCATTCTACTCTCCTTTCACCACCTTGTATTTAACCCATTGACTCTTGGAACTTTTTGCCAAAATGCATTTTTGGACATTTTGGTGGTTTTGAGGCTGGATCTCGGCCAAATTAGCTTTTTATCTGGTGGACAATGCATTTGTAGCATGACAGCTAGCCCTTTCTGCCACTAAAATCACATTTTATGAACTTTGGGCCGTGCATGCGCAGAAATCAAAATTTGAGATAGTTTGTTGGACGAGAAGGTGGCCTACGTCTTTAGGCTTTCGATTTTTGATTTTTTTTTCCTTTCCTTGTCTTTTCTTTTCGCTGCAGGGATTGACCTTTTACTGGGCTGGCTTGCAGTTAAAAAACTTCTAAGAAAGAGTTGTCGAGGCGGCCAATTTTTACTGGGGAGCAGTTAGGTGTAGTGGCAGTAAATTTTGCTCTGAGTTTTCACTCATCTTTTAGACCATTTTTTGCATATCTCAGGCTCTATTAAGCCGATCACTCTGATCTAGGCATCACTGGAAAGATCTTTTCCTCCTGCAGAAGTTGAGTATAGATGATGCCAATTTTGGTCAAAAATGATGATATCGAAGTGGAAGAAAGGCCAAGGTTCGTCACGGGGCGGTTACAGGCGGCACAGGCGTCAATGGGTAATCTTGCTGTATTC
>JAHPZR010019246.1:0-18034 GCA_019787425.1 Platygyra sinensis | reverse complement strand
AGGTAAATCGTCATTTTCTTGAAAACGACTACGGTGACCTATCATTTTTTTCTGTCGTTTTGAATTGAGTAGTAAATTTCTCTATGTAAAATAAATATGGACCAATTCTCAGTGTTGAGAAAAAAACAATCGTCGGAAACATGAATTTAGCAAGCAATCGTGGTGCTTTTATAAGGATTTATATGGTATAAACGAGGTGCTGTTGCTCGTAAACGAACATGGGGACCCCTCATTTTTATTTCCAAATTTAAGTTCCTATAATATAAACAATCAATTGGCAAAGTTTGAGAAAAATCTCAGTGTAGGTTCTATTTCAGTGGAATGACCTTAAGCTACATGAACATGTACATGTAATTGAGTCCTGGCTCTTTACTCGGATGTCAGGTTTAACTGCCAGCATACACTAACATAAATTAGTATAAATTTACCGTAGTCTATTGTGAATCCGTGAATTTGATTGGCTATATCACCGTTGACTATCTGCTGTTATAGTTCACCACTAAATTTTCTCCGATTCTTATTGGCTTAAATTGATCACGTGACGCGATAGTGTTCATCCGCGGAGGGCCCCTATCGGCCAATAGTGCCCGTCCACCGAAAATACCCGGATGGATAGTAGTCGTTGGTGAAAATTTTGCTGTAAACAAGCGGGTTTCGTAGAAAATAAATAACTGAAATTGTATTAAGGATTGTTATCTGACGTGTTTTCTTTTTCAAATTTTATCTTTGGCGTTCATGGCTTTCGTCTGAAAATCTTGCAAATAATTCAATTGAAGTCTAATTGATTTTTGAACTAGCGAGCGGAAGAAAATTTAGTGGTGAACAATAAAGACAATAGAATGTTTATGTCTCGGAACTATCGGTCTGATAGTTGCCCCTTGGAAATTTGATGTTCTTAAAACTAGCATATTTGCCCTCAAAGCTTCGCTTCTCGGGCAAATATTTGTTTTAAGAACATCAAATTTCCGCGGGGCAACTATCAGCCGATAGTTCCTCGACAGAAACACTCTATTGTTTAAATAGTCAACAGTTACGCATCAGTGCACATCACGCATCACGTTTGAACCTAATGTAACATAATAAAACAGTTCTTTTCTACGCATTATTTGGCATTTTTTTCTTTTTATGCAATGAGACTACGGTAAATTTATACTGAAACAATTAGACTACTCGCCCTCGTTTTCTACGAGCGATAGTCAACTCGGCTGCGCCTCGTTGACTATCTGCTCATAGAAAACTCGGGCTCGTAGTCGAATTGTTAAATATTGTTGAAAATTTTAACAAAACATGTTTATAACATAACTCTTATTTACTTCTTGTTTACACAGAGAATTGGTTAACCAGCACTCAGAGAATTTAGGAACAGTATTGAAGTATGTGATCTACAATGAACTGTCCAACAGTCGGAATCCAAACAATATGGTTCTGCTTGGTACTATTTTCCAGAGCAACCAAGAAAGGGCAGCCAAGGTTTGTAAGAAGGCTTTGATTATAACCTCTAATTTGCACTACATGTAAGTTAAATTATAATGTAGGATACATTCTACAGTGTGTATGCTGTATGTTGTTGCACTTGAACATGTCATTTTAATTTGTCCTTGCTGGTTATTCTTACCACAGTCATGAAAGTACTTTAACAGTAATTTATTTTTACCAGTATTTAGTGTTCTATAGAAAAGC
Source organism: Platygyra sinensis (assembly GCA_019787425.1). Classification (NCBI taxonomy): domain Eukaryota; kingdom Metazoa; phylum Cnidaria; class Anthozoa; order Scleractinia; family Merulinidae; genus Platygyra; species Platygyra sinensis. The sequence goes on along the minus strand of JAHPZR010019246.1, from coordinate 16,354 downwards.
TAATTATTATTTAATTAGCAACTATAAATGAGATACATCTATTATTTTACTTCACAGCTGCTGGCTATGGTGTTTCAAGACCTGCTGACAAACAAGTAATTCACAATTTATAATAATAATAGAGATTCAGCCAAGTCTAAAAGTGGAGCTCCTGATTACAATATAAATTAAACTGGCTTGAGCCTGTAATCCAATCGAAACTAGTACTTTTTCCCTCCCTCCAATCCATACAAAGCTCTCTTATATTAATGATTTTTAAAAGTGTGTACATGTACCATACCTTTGCATTTGAATCAATAATTCTCATATTTGGTAAACTGTCTTATGTTTGGCTGCTCTTTCAGATGACAAGCCCCATTTTTCAATTCAATCTGTTTTTGAAATATTCATACCCAGAACATGGCTAATGAGTTTTAAGCTTGGTTTGACAGGTGTCAATTGAGCATAACATGGATGTCCAATATCAAAGATGTTCGCTGTAATCCAAGGCTGCATTTCTAGTTTAACCTACGTCATGTACACGTATCAGCTGGAGTATGGCTACCATGTTGTGCGACATCGTACATGCGCAGCCTTGAGCAATACCGCTAGCCATTATAACCATGAGAAAATCAATTTACAGGTTTCCTTTTCTTTCCTACTGTATAAGAGTATGGTGCTACACTGTATGCTTGGCAGCACTTTAAACAATTACTACATCTCTGTTATAATAGTAGCCTGTTTATAACATCGATAATCCGTTAATTCTACTGACAGTAGAGCTCTAAAGGCATGCCGAGTATGTCTGGTTCAGTCAGTGTCACTGACCTCATTTTTTTGAAAATTTCAGGATGATTACCTGCGAGCGTCGCGTGCCCTGTTGAGGGAAATTGTCAGAGCTCTGAGACATGATATGGACTTTGTTGCTCTATGCAGAGGGTTTATGAAGGAAAGAACTGAAAGTCAGTTTAGAGACCTTGATGCTTCCTTAAAGGTTAGCTGTATTGTCCATCATACTGTAAACATGTGCTGCCTTAAGTTTTAGTTTTAATTAAGCTACTTTAAGCTACAAGTACTCAGAATCACTTTGGAAGAAAGAAAATTGCAATCACAGTCGGTATTGATTTATCATTTTCAGGATCGTATGCTGCTTTCCTTGGCAGATCTTATCACCATGGCAACCTTTCTTAGTATTACGCCCAGCATTAAAGAGGCATTTAACAGTGCATCTACAAGAGGAGAAAAGAAAGGTACAATGTTCTCCTTATTTCATTCTGAAGTGCCTCTCTTCACCAGGATAAATGCATACCATTATAAAAATAACCACAAATTCAACAAGTAAAGAATGAGCATCTTAACCAGATGAAGTGGTATCGCTCCTAAAACAGGATTACCTGAAAGTAAAACTTTTTATTTTGTATAAACACCAGACAATAAAATAGCAGGTGAGCTTTTGTGCAAAGACATAATGTCCTCACACATGAAAATAACATGTTATCTTCACAATATTATTGAAAAAGTCACCATTACCATGGTTACATAATAAAGTGTGCATTTCACAGCAAAAGTGGTTTTGTATTTCATTAGTGTTTATATACAAATGTAAGAGATAGAACCTTGCTTTGCTGCTTGGAGGTACAAAATTTCTCTTCCTTTCACTCATGTTTCCCTATGCTCATGTGTGAAATATTTTTGAACACTATCTCGTTCAGAAGAGAAAGTTCATATCCCCATGAGGCCATGTAATATCCTCTATAATTATAAATTATCTTGATTTTTAGAATTATATTCATTGTATCACATCGTAACACGATATGAAATGTAACCTCTGATGAAAATTCCTTTTATAATCTTGACTTCATACAATCATTCGTGAAGTTGGACATGTACAGGTACTTTGTGTAATTTTCATATGAAATATTTAGCAATTATTGAATAAGGCTGAGAAGGGTATGAAGAATTCTGCTGATCTACAGTAGGAGGGTGTTATCCATCAACGCCCAAGGCCAAGGTGAATATTACACCCTCAAATTGTATTATTACTCATTCAAAATATTTCCCCGTTCTTAAAGGAGTTCTGCCGTTTCGCTCTTTGTTTTTCTGCTCACCAAAAATAGCACAACCTTGGCCCCAGGTTTTCTCAGTCAACAGTGGTTCAATAACCTGCAGTGAGCTGCACTTTTGACATCAATAAGACAAAACGTTTGATGTCATTGGTTCAGTATGACAAAGTTCTTTCCAAATTTGGTCAAAAGCAGCTGGTTATGGTGAATTATGCATGTGGTTTTAACCAATCAGAAATGGGGAAATGTTTTGAATGAATGATGTTATTGTTAATGAATATTTTCAGACTGGTCAGTACTTCAGGAATTTCAGAAATCAGTGTCCACCATCCAGCGTGACGCTGTTTGGTGGTTACATATTGTTGTACCTAAAATGTTCAGTCCTAGTGGAAAAGATTTCTTGTCATGGTAAGAGGCAAACATCGCTTAGTATTTTTTCTACTTCTATTGACAAATTCTACCACACTGCTAAGCATGCCCTGAAACTTCTAGTCAACTTAATTTGTCTACTACATGCAATCTGATGAGTCACTGTTCTGAGATTTTTATTATTACTATTAAACAGCTACACAGATTATTTTTTTTCTTGGAAATGTAGCTACTGACTTAATTGCATTGATTATACATGTATATGTACATGTAGATCAGTTTGATTTTTTTTGTGTGTTTGTTTGCTTTTTTGTTTATAGCTCTTTTTTTATCCCAGGCTTTACATGATAGTGTTTGTAAACTCAGTAATGTCAATAAAAATAAGGTCTTTTTTATACTTGAGGATAAGTGCTGTATGCTGTATAGTGCGATCATTCTGTACTGATGTTTGTGACAACAGTAACATTTATTTAATAATCTCTAATAATAAGTAACATCATTCAACGCGTTGTTTTCTTCCTTTCCATTGGCCGAGAGCCCACCACGTGACAAATATTGGTCTGCTAATGCATAGTACCATTTAAACGTGTTTTGCTGCAAATAATATTCTGGTCATGCGTAATTGGAGCTACGCTCTCGAGAGAAAAATGGCAGATCGCTTCCCTGAGCTGCCAGGAAGTGATTAAAATATGAAAACAAACTTGGTGATCGAATGATAAAACAATTATTGGACAAGGTTGAGCAAAATATCATGAATTGTCAGAGGCGAGCAGATCAATTATTTGCCTCAGCCTTCGGCTTTGGCAAATAATTGATCTGCTCGCCTCTGACAATTCACAATATTTTGCTCAACCTTGTCCAATAATTGTTAAATGTGTGTAACAATGAAGGTGTTGTTTTTTAAAGCATGAATAAAGTGCTTTTCCTGGACCAGGCAGACAGCTATGTGGGAAAAGACAACTGGCCCCCAGAGAATGACAGAAGGTGAAAAATGCTTTCATTCTACATCATCGGTAAAAGTGTCATAAACAAGAGATGACATGAATGCTCTCTTTGTTATGTGAAACACAGCAGTATTTTAGTCTTGATACAGCTGTAATTCCATCTTTTTGCAGCCATTATTTGGTTTTTATACAATGATCTTTGTGAGAGGAATTACATGAGAACCCAAACAATGTCTGCAAAGACCACTAGCCACAGTGCAGCTACTTTGTGTTCTATCCCTCCTGGAAGTAATTTAGCATCAACCTTAGTGTTTCTGGGTGACATGTTTTTCTTAAGAGTTAACTGTGACAGGATAGATATAATTATTAAGTATTTTTATATAGAGCATTTGTTAATCCAAACCTAAAATATGTTTTAATTCTTTGTTAGTTTATTGCTGAGTATCGTCAGTGAAGTTCCTGTACAAGAGGATACACTAATGAGGACTATCATAATCGGCCTGTCTAATGAGCTACCATTAACTGCACCTGAGACTCTTGAAATAGCAGATTCCTTGGTACGGAGAGTGGCAGCAATCAAAACACCTTTTCCATGGATTCAAAGCTCCCAGTCAGGTGAAGGTGCATGCTGAAGAGTAAACTAAGCTCAAGTTAACAAACAACACCGTCCATGCCCTTCTTTATTCTTCCCATGTTATAGGAAAGTCTCTTGTTGGTAGTAGCCTGGAAACAGATGGATTTCTGTCTGGCTTTTGTTTCACTCTGCCGAAAAATCTCTCGGCGTTTGCAGATTAGATTGGTTGTTGTCTGCAAACATTAGACAGAGGACAAAAACCAGCTTAAAACACTTCCGAAGTTAATGGCTCTCTAGATCAACATCACAGTTTGATTTTTTTGGGCTCAAAAAAGTTTGGATCTCTCTCATGTATAGAATAAATTGTTAAATTAGGCTTCCCAAGGTCTGAGTAAAGAGATCCTGCTGGGCTGATAGCAAGACTTCTCAATCTATGCGCAATCAAAGTCACCATTAACAGAAAATACCACCTTTTCTAGAAGCAAAATGTTTCTCAGATTCAATCGTGGAATTTCCACTTGATAACAATGCAGCTACCGGCCTTAAGAGTCCTCATGGGCCCGATGAGGATTAGTTAGTTAGTTAACAATGCAGCTAGATATGATCATTTGAATGCAGCTAATATATAGTGTGCTGTTCCATAGGAGACTCGTCTCTTTCTGTAAATCGTTTGGAGCTCTTGGATGCTGTTCTCAATCTGTGTGCATATCACCATCCAAAGGACATCATCCTGCCGGCAGGGTACATAACTAATTAAAACTAACAACAGACACAGATGTGTGAGGGCATGTTAACGGCAATATTGGCATACCAGGTCATGATAGTTTTGATATTTCCAGATGCTGCATTCTTATCCTTACGTCAGTTATAAGCCTAGATAACACATGTTATTGCTATACTTCAATTAATGCTGTGCTAGCATGTCAGATGTATTTATGTTTTTAAGAACCCTACCCAAAAAAAAGTGACAAAAAAATGGTTTGAGAAACTTAACCTACATGTAAATTGAAACAAAATAATCTGGTTTAAAATCATTCTGGCCTAACAAACAAGTTGACCTACAACATGTATCTCACCAAACAGAGTTCCATGTTCCCTTCACTTGACTCAAAAGTCAGCCGTTTTTTAATTGAACAAAGTTTGAAAAGTTAAGGTGACTTACTTTGTCATGAGTATTTCCATGAGACATTTCAACATTGGAAAATTATCCCAGCCAGATTGGCCTGTGAAAAGAAACAAACAATAAGGTTCCGCCAACGTGCAAGGAAAAGACTTGTCAGCCACTAAATTAAATGGAGACAAGGTGCCCGTGCAGTATTTGTCAAGTGCATCAATGCCATAGCACGCGCGAGTGTGAACAGTAATGCTCGCGAACTTTAATGTTTGGTTTTATCAATGGCATCATTTGTGACTGAGGAAGGGGTTCTTCCTGAAACGTCTTGTTTCTTTTTACTATAGGAACATGAGCACTTTGTCAAAACAACTTTCTTCATACAGTAATTTCAAGTGCTACACGGCATCAATTTAATCTAATTAATTGAGTTGACTTATCAAAGGTGTCAAATCATTTCAAGATGATTTATTCAACTCAGCTCAGTTTTACAAGAAACTGTCAGCAACTAAATTGAGTGATACATCAACCATCTCTCTTATATTTTACACATACATGTACAGTGTATGCATATTGCTTGCGGCTGACACTGAGCATAAATGGTGCCTAAAATTTGAATAACAAATCTTTCTACATCCTGAGCTTCTTGCATACATGTATGTTTCTGGACAAAGGATTTTTCACATGAATGTGAGCCTTAGGATATATAAGTGTTGTTATTCAAAATATTGGCACCATTTCTGCAGTGTTTTATGCATGCACAATACATAAAATGACAAAGCCTCCTTTAGCAAGTCTACAGACTAAAACAGAGCAAGTTAATCTAGGCTTACCAATTGAAGATGGGTTTAGAGATGCCACTATGGCAAGTAAAATCCATCCTTTCCAGTATAGATTAGCAATTGCCAACTTTGGAGCAGTGTATCTGTAAAAACATAAATACATCTGACATGCTAGCACAGCATTAATTGAAGTATAGCAATAACATGTTATCTAGGCTTATAACTGACGTAAGGATAAGAATGCAGCATCTGGAAATATCAAAACTATCATGACCTGGTAATGCCAATATTGCCGTTAACATGCCCTCACACATCTGTGTCTGTTGTTAGTTTTAATTAGTTATGTACCCTGCCGGCAGGATGATGTCCTTTGGATGGTGATATGCACACAGATTGAGAACAGCATCCAAGAGCTCCAAACGATTTACAGAAAGAGACGAGTCTCCTATGGAACAGCACACTATATATTAGCTGCATTCAAATGATCATATCTAGCTGCATTGTTAACTAACTAACTAATCCTCATCGGGCCCATGAGGACTCTTAAGGCCGGTAGCTGCATTGTTATCAAGTGGAAATTCCACGATTGAATCTGAGAAACATTTTGCTTCTAGAAAAGGTGGTATTTTCTGTTAATGGTGACTTTGATTGCGCATAGATTGAGAAGTCTTGCTATCAGCCCAGCAGGATCTCTTTACTCAGACCTTGGGAAGCCTAATTTAACAATTTATTCTATACATGAGAGAGATCCAAACTTTTTTGAGCCCAAAAAAATCAAACTGCTGATGTTGATCTAGAGAGCCATTAACTTCGGAAGTGTTTTAAGCTGGTTTTTGTCCTCTGTCTAATGTTTGCAGACAACAACCAATCTAATCTGCAAACGCCGAGAGATTTTTCGGCAGAGTGAAACAAAAGCCAGACAGAAATCCATCTGTTTCCAGGCTACTACCAACAAGAGACTTTCCTATAACATGGGAAGAATAAAGAAGGGCATGGACGGTGTTGTTTGTTAACTTGAGCTTAGTTTTAACTCTTCAGCATGCACCTTCACCTGACTGGGAGCTTTGAATCCATGGAAAAGGTGTTTTGATTGCTGCCACTCTCCGTACCAAGGAATCTGCTATTTCAAGAGTCTCAGGTGCAGTTAATGGTAGCTCATTAGACAGGCCGATTATGATAGTCCTCATTAGTGTATCCTCTTGTACAGGAACTTCACTGACGATACTCAGCAATAAACTAACAAAGAATTAAAACATATTTTAGGTTTGGATTAACAAATGCTCTATATAAAAATACTTAATAATTATATCTATCCTGTCACAGTTAACTCTTAAGAAAAACATGTCACCCAGAAACACTAAGGTTGATGCTAAATTACTTCCAGGAGGGATAGAACACAAAGTAGCTGCACTGTGGCTAGTGGTCTTTGCAGACATTGTTTGGGTTCTCATGTAATTCCTCTCACAAAGATCATTGTATAAAAACCAAATAATGGCTGCAAAAGATGGAATTACAGCTGTATCAAGACTAAAAATACTGCTGTGTTTCACATAACAAAGAGAGCATTCATGTCATCTCTTGTTTATGACACTTTTACCGATGATGTAGAATGAAAGCATTTTTCACCTTCTGTCATTCTCTGGGGGCCAGTTGTCTTTTCCCACATAGCTGTCTGCCTGGTCCAGGAAAAGCACTTTATTCATGCTTTAAAAAACAACACCTTCATTGTTACACACATTTAACAATTATTGGACAAGGTTGAGCAAAATATTGTGAATTGTCAGAGGCGAGCAGATCAATTATTTGCCAAAGCCGAAGGCTGAGGCAAATAATTGATCTGCTCGCCTCTGACAATTCATGATATTTTGCTCAACCTTGTCCAATAATTGTTTTATCATTCGATCACCAAGTTTGTTTTCATATTTTAATCACTTCCTGGCAGCTCAGGGAAGCGATCTGCCATTTTTCTCTCGAGAGCGTAGCTCCAATTACGCATGACCAGAATATTATTTGCAGCAAAACACGTTTAAATGGTACTATGCATTAGCAGACCAATATTTGTCACGTGGTGGGCTCTCGGCCAATGGAAAGGAAGAAAACAACGCGTTGAATGATGTTACTTATTATTAGAGATTATTAAATAAATGTTACTGTTGTCACAAACATCAGTACAGAATGATCGCACTATACAGCATACAGCACTTATCCTCAAGTATAAAAAAGACCTTATTTTTATTGACATTACTGAGTTTACAAACACTATCATGTAAAGCCTGGGATAAAAAAAGAGCTATAAACAAAAAAGCAAACAAACACACAAAAAAAATCAAACTGATCTACATGTACATATACATGTATAATCAATGCAATTAAGTCAGTAGCTACATTTCCAAGAAAAAAATAATCTGTGTAGCTGTTTAATAGTAATAATAAAAATCTCAGAACAGTGACTCATCAGATTGCATGTAGTAGACAAATTAAGTTGACTAGAAGTTTCAGGGCATGCTTAGCAGTGTGGTAGAATTTGTCAATAGAAGTAGAAAAAATACTAAGCGATGTTTGCCTCTTACCATGACAAGAAATCTTTTCCACTAGGACTGAACATTTTAGGTACAACAATATGTAACCACCAAACAGCGTCACGCTGGATGGTGGACACTGATTCTGAAATTCCTGAAGTACTGACCAGTCTGAAAAATATTCATTAACAATAACATCATTCATTCAAAACATTTCCCCATTTCTGATTGGTTAAAACCACATGCATAATTCACCATAACCAGCTGCTTTTGACCAAATTTGGAAAGAACTTTGTCATACTGAACCAATGACATCAAACGTTTTGTCTTATTGATGTCAAAAGTGCAGCTCACTGCAGGTTATTGAACCACTGTTGACTGAGAAAACCTGGGGCCAAGGTTGTGCTATTTTTGGTGAGCAGAAAAACAAAGAGCGAAACGGCAGAACTCCTTTAAGAACGGGGAAATATTTTGAATGAGTAATAATACAATTTGAGGGTGTAATATTCACCTTGGCCTTGGGCGTTGATGGATAACACCCTCCTACTGTAGATCAGCAGAATTCTTCATACCCTTCTCAGCCTTATTCAATAATTGCTAAATATTTCATATGAAAATTACACAAAGTACCTGTACATGTCCAACTTCACGAATGATTGTATGAAGTCAAGATTATAAAAAGGAATTTTCATCAGAGGTTACATTTCATATCGTGTTACGATGTGATACAATGAATATAATTCTAAAAATCAAGATAATTTATAATTATAGAGGATATTACATGGCCTCATGGGGATATGAACTTTCTCTTCTGAACGAGATAGTGTTCAAAAATATTTCACACATGAGCATAGGGAAACATGAGTGAAAGGAAGAGAAATTTTGTACCTCCAAGCAGCAAAGCAAGGTTCTATCTCTTACATTTGTATATAAACACTAATGAAATACAAAACCACTTTTGCTGTGAAATGCACACTTTATTATGTAACCATGGTAATGGTGACTTTTTCAATAATATTGTGAAGATAACATGTTATTTTCATGTGTGAGGACATTATGTCTTTGCACAAAAGCTCACCTGCTATTTTATTGTCTGGTGTTTATACAAAATAAAAAGTTTTACTTTCAGGTAATCCTGTTTTAGGAGCGATACCACTTCATCTGGTTAAGATGCTCATTCTTTACTTGTTGAATTTGTGGTTATTTTTATAATGGTATGCATTTATCCTGGGTGAAGAGAGGCACTTCAGAATGAAATAAGGAGAACATTGTACCTTTCTTTTCTCCTCTTGTAGATGCACTGTTAAATGCCTCTTTAATGCTGGGCGTAATACTAAGAAAGGTTGCCATGGTGATAAGATCTGCCAAGGAAAGCAGCATACGATCCTGAAAATGATAAATCAATACCGACTGTGATTGCAATTTTCTTTCTTCCAAAGTGATTCTGAGTACTTGTAGCTTAAAGTAGCTTAATTAAAACTAAAACTTAAGGCAGCACATGTTTACAGTATGATGGACAATACAGCTAACCTTTAAGGAAGCATCAAGGTCTCTAAACTGACTTTCAGTTCTTTCCTTCATAAACCCTCTGCATAGAGCAACAAAGTCCATATCATGTCTCAGAGCTCTGACAATTTCCCTCAACAGGGCACGCGACGCTCGCAGGTAATCATCCCTGAAATTTTCAAAAAAATGAGGTCAGTGACACTGACTGAACCAGACATACTCGGCATGCCTTTAGAGCTCTACTGTCAGTAGAATTAACGGATTATCGATGTTATAAACAGGCTACTATTATAACAGAGATGTAGTAATTGTTTAAAGTGCTGCCAAGCATACAGTGTAGCACCATACTCTTATACAGTAGGAAAGAAAAGGAAACCTGTAAATTGATTTTCTCATGGTTATAATGGCTAGCGGTATTGCTCAAGGCTGCGCATGTACGATGTCGCACAACATGGTAGCCATACTCCAGCTGATACAGTGTACATGACGTAGGTTAAACTAGAAATGCAGCCTTGGATTACAGCGAACATCTTTGATATTGGACATCCATGTTATGCTCAATTGACACCTGTCAAACCAAGCTTAAAACTCATTAGCCATGTTCTGGGTATGAATATTTCAAAAACAGATTGAATTGAAAAATGGGGCTTGTCATCTGAAAGAGCAGCCAAACATAAGACAGTTTACCAAATATGAGAATTATTGATTCAAATGCAAAGGTATGGTACATGTACACACTTTTAAAAATCATTAATATAAGAGAGCTTTGTATGGATTGGAGGGAGGGAAAAAGTACTAGTTTCGATTGGATTACAGGCTCAAGCCAGTTTAATTTATATTGTAATCAGGAGCTCCACTTTTAGACTTGGCTGAATCTCTATTATTATTATAAATTGTGAATTACTTGTTTGTCAGCAGGTCTTGAAACACCATAGCCAGCAGCTGTGAAGTAAAATAATAGATGTATCTCATTTATAGTTGCTAATTAAATAATAATTAGCTTTTCTATAGAACACTAAATACTGGTAAAAATAAATTACTGTTAAAGTACTTTCATGACTGTGGTAAGAATAACCAGCAAGGACAAATTAAAATGACATGTTCAAGTGCAACAACATACAGCATACACACTGTAGAATGTATCCTACATTATAATTTAACTTACATGTAGTGCAAATTAGAGGTTATAATCAAAGCCTTCTTACAAACCTTGGCTGCCCTTTCTTGGTTGCTCTGGAAAATAGTACCAAGCAGAACCATATTGTTTGGATTCCGACTGTTGGACAGTTCATTGTAGATCACATACTTCAATACTGTTCCTAAATTCTCTGAGTGCTGGTTAACCAATTCTCTGTGTAAACAAGAAGTAAATAAGAGTTATGTTATAAACATGTTTTGTTAAAATTTTCAACAATATTTAACAATTCGACTACGAGCCCGAGTTTTCTATGAGCAGATAGTCAACGAGGCGCAGCCGAGTTGACTATCGCTCGTAGAAAACGAGGGCGAGTAGTCTAATTGTTTCAGTATAAATTTACCGTAGTCTCATTGCATAAAAAGAAAAAAATGCCAAATAATGCGTAGAAAAGAACTGTTTTATTATGTTACATTAGGTTCAAACGTGATGCGTGATGTGCACTGATGCGTAACTGTTGACTATTTAAACAATAGAGTGTTTCTGTCGAGGAACTATCGGCTGATAGTTGCCCCGCGGAAATTTGATGTTCTTAAAACAAATATTTGCCCGAGAAGCGAAGCTTTGAGGGCAAATATGCTAGTTTTAAGAACATCAAATTTCCAAGGGGCAACTATCAGACCGATAGTTCCGAGACATAAACATTCTATTGTCTTTATTGTTCACCACTAAATTTTCTTCCGCTCGCTAGTTCAAAAATCAATTAGACTTCAATTGAATTATTTGCAAGATTTTCAGACGAAAGCCATGAACGCCAAAGATAAAATTTGAAAAAGAAAACACGTCAGATAACAATCCTTAATACAATTTCAGTTATTTATTTTCTACGAAACCCGCTTGTTTACAGCAAAATTTTCACCAACGACTACTATCCATCCGGGTATTTTCGGTGGACGGGCACTATTGGCCGATAGGGGCCCTCCGCGGATGAACACTATCGCGTCACGTGATCAATTTAAGCCAATAAGAATCGGAGAAAATTTAGTGGTGAACTATAACAGCAGATAGTCAACGGTGATATAGCCAATCAAATTCACGGATTCACAATAGACTACGGTAAATTTATACTAATTTATGTTAGTGTATGCTGGCAGTTAAACCTGACATCCGAGTAAAGAGCCAGGACTCAATTACATGTACATGTTCATGTAGCTTAAGGTCATTCCACTGAAATAGAACCTACACTGAGATTTTTCTCAAACTTTGCCAATTGATTGTTTATATTATAGGAACTTAAATTTGGAAATAAAAATGAGGGGTCCCCATGTTCGTTTACGAGCAACAGCACCTCGTTTATACCATATAAATCCTTATAAAAGCACCACGATTGCTTGCTAAATTCATGTTTCCGACGATTGTTTTTTTCTCAACACTGAGAATTGGTCCATATTTATTTTACATAGAGAAATTTACTACTCAATTCAAAACGACAGAAAAAAATGATAGGTCACCGTAGTCGTTTTCAAGAAAATGACGATTTACCTCTTCGGCGAGGTCCAGTCGTAAACAAAAGCCGCCATTTTGTAATGCGCGCGCGCTAATCACGCGTAAAATTATGCGCAGTAGGGATGCGCAATGCAATACTGGGGAATGACCTTAAAGACTGAAACAACAAAATGTTAAGGCACTGTTTCAACATCAGACAATTCTGAGTGAAACCTGTCTCACAACTTTGTCATCATGATACAAAAACGGTGAGAAATCCATCTTGAAATGAATGCATGATATTTTCTTAACTAATGATGGAAATGCTGGCACAATAATTATTTTTCATGTATGTGTTCCCAGGGGTGTTACACTTCCCAGGGGTGTTACATTTCCTGAAACTTTTCTCACAATGATACAACAAAATTCTTAGACAAGTAGCCAAAGAAATCATGGCTAAACTGGGCTGTACTTGACAAACACTTTTCTCTCTACTCTGAAGACTTACAGCAGCATTAAGCTCAGGTCGTGTAAATGTCACTCACCAACAACAGTTCTGTTTTGAACTGCATGCACCATTATGGAATGATCACACTACAGTATATGAACCAGTGATGGCATCAAAAATTTTGAAGGTGTATTCATTTAATAATCATGCACTGTACAAGGTCTTTCTGCTATTTGATTTTATTTATAGATCATAGAATAATCAACAACATACTTGATGCAATTCACATAATGGTTAGCAAGAGGCTTAGTCTTCAGTCTCATTCTGATCAGGTTACTTATAACTTCAACATCCTCGCCACTATGACTGTTACAGTTCAATGCAAGAGACATGAGCAGTTCTTGAGCTGGACGAGTCAACTGCAACAAAACAAAATGAAATGAATACGACACTAATAATTATCTATACAATCTTGTAATATTTAAAAATTTAAATATTAGGAAAAAGTCATGTATAGGTGGCCTTCAACAATTTTTACTTTGTTTTTGATTCTATAAATTCTCAGAAAACATTTCATAGTGTTTACTTTCATGTATATCTGTTCGTTCATACAAACTTGATAGAGTACAATCATGTACATATTGCACTAAGCAAAACTTAAAAGATTCACTGGAGATTTCATATAATATTTTAACACAAAAAATCAAAATTTGAAGAAAATAAATATAAAGCAACACATGATTCTAGGCAAACTTTCAGAAGTGGATATTGTAAACCTACAGATCATAACCAAAATGCTCATGTCAATGTTGCAATTAATGAACACACAGATAACCTTGGGATTTTGAAGCCACATCTCAAGCCTATGTGAAACTGACAGTCTGATCTGACTGTAACCACAAGTGACTGTCAACAGTTTCAACAGGTTGCGTGTGATGCTGTCCAGCGGCTGACGTCTTGTTAACTGGTCATGAACAAGTTCAAGGATATATGTCTGGATATTGTGCTCAACAGAAGATGACATGAACCTAAAGTTGCATTATAAAAACAAAAAAAAATTAGTACATACTCTGGTAATTCCTTGCAGTTCTCAATGCCTTCTGGTACAGAACATGTTTTCATTATTTGAGGCTACATACTACATGTACATGCTTGCATGAATTGTATTTCTCAATTGAATTCATGGTGTCTGGAAAAAGTGTTCAGATTTATTTATTATTAAATATTTTTTTTTTGTTTCTCTGTTTTCTCTTAGTTTACTGTATTTTTGGATTAAGAGGATGTTCATACACAAGTTTTATCACACTAACTAATTTCCACACACTTCCAATTTTGTCGTCAAAAATACTATTTGCATAATTATTATGATAAAAGGTATTTTCAACTCTCTTTGATGTTTGATTTCATGTGTGATGAAGCAATGTTGCTCATGTTTGATAATTATACACCTCCAGATTACTTATACTTGTAAAAGGTTTTACGACCATTAACTTGAAGCTTGGGTTTCAAAATTTGAATCACCTCGAAATCACAGGTATATTATCTTCCTCCAGTGCTGTAGATGTTTCCATTTCCTCAACAACTTCCTCTTCCTCTTTTGTTGGAACTATGAAAAAAACCCGAGACACTCATATGTGTTAAAGTGGTAAATGTCAGTTTACATTTTTGTAAATTTGTTTATATCCCTCTGATTATGAGATAAAGAAAGAAAAAGAAATGAGGTGCAAATTCAATTAAACTAGAAAAACAATCTGTACTAATGAATGCAACTGTAATCACAGACATTGTACTATACAAGTATTGTGTATGAATTCAAAGGCTAACTTTACTAATGCAACAATTCTGTTTACACCTGAGAGTGATGTACATTCATGCCTGTGCATGTATCCTAATTTCTTAGAAGTCACTTTTATTTGTTGACTTCTGTAGAAGTGTATAGGTGAAGTCTGGATATGAGCCAAGTGGCCCATCAGGCTGTCGCTTATCTCAGTTTCTGTAGCATAAAGCAACTTGGAGTACTACTAGTCTGCCCTGGATGGGATGCTAGTCCATCACAGGGCTACCCCCAGTATTAAATTTGCTGGTAACCATTCATACACCTGAGTGAAGCTCTAGAGGCACTGTGAAAGTTACAGTACTGCTCAAAAGTAAGTTACACCTCTCGACTTGTTTCTTGAGAGATGAGTCTTGTAACTCTTGACAATCAAGGAAGCCTTTGGTATGGCATATACAGGTAATATGCGTAAGAGACCAGACATCCGTAACAATTGCTGTAAGTGTCCTGCCCAAGAACACAATGTTCACAATGTCCCAGGCCATGGATTGAGCCAGACCCAGGGCTCGAAGTCAACTTTTCAGTCCACTTGCAAAATTTGGCTAGTAAGATTTTTTCTACTAGCAAACTGGTGAGACCACAAGAAAATTATTTCCAAATGTTTGGGAGACATGGACGATTCTAACTCGCAAACGTTTGCTAACTAGTGGATATTTTTCTTACTTGTAGCTTACCAAAATCTCTTGCATTTTGCGAGTTTGTGAGCATTAATTTCGAGCCCTGAGACCACTCGATCTGGGGATGAGTGCACTGACCATGAGGTCACCGCACCTCCCATACATGTAGCTCTATATAACAAAACTTATTGACAACCTGTACCCTGAGCTCCACTAGAGGCAGCCTGCTCAGAAGCCACCTGCTTCCCGGTAGGATCACTGTGTTGTCGTGCCAATGTCCGTGGTGCAGTTTTAGTACCAAACGCTGTCAATATATTTTCAACAAAGCTTCGGCAATGTTCATTATCAACCCACACTCTGTCTCCCAGTGCATCCTCAACATAGACTTTGACAAATGCCTCTGGCCAGTCATCTTCCTCTTGGTAAGCATAGAGCAGAATGTTACATGCCATCATGGGAACCAAGGCATTCACTCCCTTGGCAGGCTTGATGTTCACAGAGCCACCTTCACGTTTTAGTATACTCGTGAGAGCCTACAAGTGAACAATACCAATCACTATTCATTTTTCTCCTTAGTATAAATTACATTGTCAAGTCTCAAGGACGGTTTAGTGCTAACTTAATGTTCAGTATTTAAAGTTACAAACAGAAGTATAATATTATTATAACCTAATCAAGTCCCAACTCACCTCAACAACTCTGTTAGACAGGAAGAATTCAGGTCTGCTCTTTGCCAGGTAAATCAAATTCATGATCATGATGGTATCAGGTTTGGCTTTGTTTGATTTAAGATTCCTTATTGCTCCAAGAAGAAGGGCATCAACCCTTAACTTGTTCCCACTGGCATCTGCATCAAGTATCTGATCTTCAAGTTCGGATGGACTCACTGGAGTAAACAGAGACATTCATTAGCATTAGATAACTACATGTACATTAGCTGGAGTAAACAATCTTTCTTTTTGAGCAATCCCCTACTCAAAAGATGTCA
>JAHPZR010019245.1:12500-45949 GCA_019787425.1 Platygyra sinensis | reverse complement strand
AAAAACATAAATACATCTGACATGCTAGACAGCATTAATTGAAGTATAGCAATAACATGTTATCTAGGCTCATAACTGACGTAAGGATAAGAATGCAGCATCTGGAAATATCAAAACTATCATGACCTGTTATGCCAATATTGCCGTTAACATGCCCTCACACATCTGTGTCTGTTGTTAGTTTTAATTAGTTACTGTACCCTGCCGGCAGGATGATGTCCTTTGGATGATGATATGCACACAGATTGAGAACAGCATCCAAGAGCTCCAAACGATTTACAGAAAGAGACGAGTCTCCTGTGGAACAGCACACTATATATCAGCTGCATTCAAATGATCATATCAGCTGCATTGTTATCAAGTGGAAATTCCATGATTGAATCTGAGAAACACTTTGCTTCTAGAAAAGGTGGTATTTTCTGTTAATGGTGACTTTGATTGCGCATACTGAGATTGAGAAGTCTTGCTATCAGCCCAGCAGGATCCCTTTACTCAGACCTTGGGAAGCCTAATTTAACAATTTATTCTATGCATGAGAGAGATCCAAACTTTTTTGAGCCCAAAAAAATCAAACTGCTGATGTTGATCTAGAGAGCCATTAACTTCGGAAGTGTTTCAAGCTGGTTTTTGTCCTCTGTCTAATGTTTGCAGACAACAACCAATCTAATCTGCAAATGCCGAGAGATTTTTCGGCAGAGTGAAACAAAAGCCAGACAGAAATCCATCTGTTTTCCAGGCTACTACCAACAAGAGACTAATTTCGGCTAATAGACACATGGGAAGAATAAAGAAGGGCATGGACGGTGATGTTTGTTAACTCGAGCTTAGTTTTACACTTCAGCATGCACCTTCACCTGACTGGGAGCTTTGAATCCATGGAGAAGGTGTTTTGATTGCTGCCACTCTCCGTACCAAGGAATCTGCTATTTCAAGAGTCTCAGGTGCAGTTAATGGCAGCTCATTAGACAGGCCGATTATGATAGTCCTCATTAGTGTATCCTCTTGTACAGGAACTTCACTGACGATACTCAGCAATAAACTAACAAAGAATTAAAACAGCATTTAGGTTTGGATTAACAAATGCTCTATATAAAAATACTTAATAATTATATCTATCCTGTCACAGTTAACTCTTAAGAAAAAACATGTCACCCAGAAGCACTAAGCTTGATGCTAAATTACTTCCAGGAGGGATAGAACACAAAGTAGCTGCACTGTGGCTAGTGGTCTTTGCAGACATTGTTTGGGTTCTCATGTAATTCCTCTCACAAAGATCATTGTATAAAAACCAAATAATGGCTGCAAAAAGATGGAATTACAGCTGTATCAAGACTAAAAATACTGCTGTGTTTCACATAACAAAGAGAGCATTCATGTCATCTCTTGTTTATGACACTTTTACCGATGATGTAGAATGAAAGCATTTTTCACCTTCTGTCATTCTCTGGGGGCCAGTTGTCTTTTCCCACATAGCTGTCTGCCTGGTCCAGGAAAAGCACTTTATTCATGCTTTAAAAAACAACACCTTCATTGTTACACACATTTAACAATTATTGGACAAGGTTGAGCAAAATATTGTGAATTGTCAGAGGCGAGCAGATCAATTATTTGCCAAAGCCGAAGGCTGAGGCAAATAATTGATCTGCTCGCCTCTGACAATTCATGATATTTTGCTCAACCTTGTCCAATAATTGTTTTATCATTCGATCACCAAGTTTGTTTTCATATTTTAATCACTTCCTGGCAGCTCAGGGAAGCGATCTGCCATTTTTCTCTCGAGAGCGTAGCTCCAATTACGCATGACCAGAATATTATTTGCAGCAAAACACGTTTAAATGGTACTATGCATTAGCAGACCAATATTTGTCACGTGGTGGGCTCTCGGCCAATGGAAAGGAAGAAAACAACGCGTTGAATGATGTTACTTATTATTAGAGATTATTAAATAAATGTTACTGTTGTCACAAACATCAGTACAGAATGATCGCACTATACAGCATACAGCACTTATCCTCAAGTATAAAAAAGACCTTATTTTTATTGACATTACTGAGTTTACAAACACTATCATGTAAAGCCTGGGATAAAAAAAGAGCTATAAACAAAAAAGCAAACAAACACACAAAAAAAATCAAACTGATCTACATGTACATATACATGTATAATCAATGCAATTAAGTCAGTAGCTACATTTCCAAGAAAAAAAATAATCTGTGTAGCTGTTTAATAGTAATAATAAAAATCTCAGAACAGTGACTCATCAGATTGCATGTAGTAGACAAATTAAGTTGACTAGAAGTTTCAGGGCATGCTTAGCAGTGTGGTAGAATTTGTCAATAGAAGTAGAAAAAATACTAAGCGATGTTTGCCTCTTACCATGACAAGAAATCTTTTCCACTAGGACTGAACATTTTAGGTACAACAATATGTAACCACCAAACAGCGTCACGCTGGATGGTGGACACTGATTTCTGAAATTCCTGAAGTACTGACCAGTCTGAAAAATATTCATTAACAATAACATCATTCATTCAAAACATTTCCCATTTCTGATTGGTTAAAACCACATGCATAATTCACCATAACCAGCTGCTTTTGACCAAATTTGGAAAGAACTTTGTCATACTGAACCAATGACATCAAACGTTTTGTCTTATTGATGTCAAAAGTGCAGCTCACTGCAGGTTATTGAACCACTGTTGACTGAGAAAACCTGGGGCCAAGGTTGTGCTATTTTTGGTGAGCAGAAAAACAAAGAGCGAAACGGCAGAACTCCTTTAAGAACGGGGAAATATTTTGAATGAGTAATAATACAATTTGAGGGTGTAATATTCACCTTGGCCTTGGGCGTTGATGGATAACACCCTCCTACTGTAGATCAGCAGAATTCTTCATACCCTTCTCAGCCTTATTCAATAATTGCTAAATATTTCATATGAAAATTACACAAAGTACCTGTACATGTCCAACTTCACGAATGATTGTATGAAGTCAAGATTATAAAAGGAATTTTCATCAGAGGTTACATTTCATATCGTGTTACGATGTGATACAATGAATATAATTCTAAAAATCAAGATAATTTATAATTATAGAGGATATTACATGGCCTCATGGGGATATGAACTTTCTCTTCTGAACGAGATAGTGTTCAAAAATATTTCACACATGAGCATAGGGAAACATGAGTGAAAGGAAGAGAAATTTTGTACCTCCAAGCAGCAAAGCAAGGTTCTATCTCTTACATTTGTATATAAACACTAATGAAATACAAAACCACTTTTGCTGTGAAATGCACACTTTATTATGTAACCATGGTAATGGTGACTTTTTCAATAATATTGTGAAGATAACATGTTATTTTCATGTGTGAGGACATTATGTCTTTGCACAAAAGCTCACCTGCTATTTTATTGTCTGGTGTTTATACAAAATAAAAAGTTTTACTTTCAGGTAATCCTGTTTTAGGAGCGATACCACTTCATCTGGTTAAGATGCTCATTCTTTACTTGTTGAATTTGTGGTTATTTTTATAATGGTATGCATTTATCCTGGGTGAAGAGAGGCACTTCAGAATGAAATAAGGAGAACATTGTACCTTTCTTTTCTCCTCTTGTAGATGCACTGTTAAATGCCTCTTTAATGCTGGGCGTAATACTAAGAAAGGTTGCCATGGTGATAAGATCTGCCAAGGAAAGCAGCATACGATCCTGAAAATGATAAATCAATACCGACTGTGATTGCAATTTTCTTTCTTCCAAAGTGATTCTGAGTACTTGTAGCTTAAAGTAGCTTAATTAAAACTAAAACTTAAGGCAGCACATGTTACAGTATGATGGACAATACAGCTAACCTTTAAGGAAGCATCAAGGTCTCTAAACTGACTTTCAGTTCTTTCCTTCATAAACCCTCTGCATAGAGCAACAAAGTCCATATCATGTCTCAGAGCTCTGACAATTTCCCTCAACAGGGCACGCGACGCTCGCAGGTAATCATCCCTGAAATTTTCAAAAAAAATGAGGTCAGTGACACTGACTGAACCAGACATACTCGGCATGCCTTTAGAGCTCTACTGTCAGTAGAATTAACGGATTATCGATGTTATAAACAGGCTACTATTATAACAGAGATGTAGTAATTGTTTAAAGTGCTGCCAAGCATACAGTGTAGCACCATACTCTTATACAGTAGGAAAGAAAAGGAAACCTGTAAATTGATTTTCTCATGGTTATAATGGCTAGCGGTATTGCTCAAGGCTGCGCATGTACGATGTCGCACAACATGGTAGCCATACTCCAGCTGATACAGTGTACATGACGTAGGTTAACTAGAAATGCAGCCTTGGATTACAGCGAACATCTTTGATATTGGACATCCATGTTATGCTCAATTGACACCTGTCAAACCAAGCTTAAAACTCATTAGCCATGTTCTGGGTATGAATATTTCAAAAACAGATTGAATTGAAAAATGGGGCTTGTCATCTGAAAGAGCAGCCAAACATAAGACAGTTTACCAAATATGAGAATTATTGATTCAAATGCAAAGGTATGGTACATGTACACACTTTTAAAAATCATTAATATAAGAGAGCTTTGTATGGATTGGAGGGAGGGAAAAAGTACTAGTTTCGATTGGATTACAGGCTCAAGCCAGTTTAATTTATATTGTAATCAGGAGCTCCACTTTTAGACTTGGCTGAATCTCTATTATTATTATAAATTGTGAATTACTTGTTTGTCAGCAGGTCTTGAAACACCATAGCCAGCAGCTGTGAAGTAAAATAATAGATGTATCTCATTTATAGTTGCTAATTAAATAATAATTAGCTTTTCTATAGAACACTAAATACTGGTAAAAATAAATTACTGTTAAAGTACTTTCATGACTGTGGTAAGAATAACCAGCAAGGACAAATTAAAATGACATGTTCAAGTGCAACAACATACAGCATACACACTGTAGAATGTATCCTACATTATAATTTAACTTACATGTAGTGCAAATTAGAGGTTATAATCAAAGCCTTCTTACAAACCTTGGCTGCCCTTTCTTGGTTGCTCTGGAAAATAGTACCAAGCAGAACCATATTGTTTGGATTCCGACTGTTGGACAGTTCATTGTAGATCACATACTTCAATACTGTTCCTAAATTCTCTGAGTGCTGGTTAACCAATTCTCTGTGTAAACAAGAAGTAAATAAGAGTTATGTTATAAACATGTTTTGTTAAAATTTTCAACAATATTTAACAATTCGACTACGAGCCCGAGTTTTCTATGAGCAGATAGTCAACGAGGCGCAGCCGAGTTGACTATCGCTCGTAGAAAACGAGGGCGAGTAGTCTAATTGTTTCAGTATAAATTTACCGTAGTCTCATTGCATAAAAAGAAAAAAATGCCAAATAATGCGTAGAAAAGAACTGTTTTATTATGTTACATTAGGTTCAAACGTGATGCGTGATGTGCACTGATGCGTAACTGTTGACTATTTAAACAATAGAGTGTTTCTGTCGAGGAACTATCGGCTGATAGTTGCCCCGCGGAAATTTGATGTTCTTAAAACAAATATTTGCCCGAGAAGCGAAGCTTTGAGGGCAAATATGCTAGTTTTAAGAACATCAAATTTCCAAGGGGCAACTATCAGACCGATAGTTCCGAGACATAAACATTCTATTGTCTTTATTGTTCACCACTAAATTTTCTTCCGCTCGCTAGTTCAAAAATCAATTAGACTTCAATTGAATTATTTGCAAGATTTTCAGACGAAAGCCATGAACGCCAAAGATAAAATTTGAAAAAGAAAACACGTCAGATAACAATCCTTAATACAATTTCAGTTATTTATTTTCTACGAAACCCGCTTGTTTACAGCAAAATTTTCACCAACGACTACTATCCATCCGGGTATTTTCGGTGGACGGGCACTATTGGCCGATAGGGGCCCTCCGCGGATGAACACTATCGCGTCACGTGATCAATTTAAGCCAATAAGAATCGGAGAAAATTTAGTGGTGAACTATAACAGCAGATAGTCAACGGTGATATAGCCAATCAAATTCACGGATTCACAATAGACTACGGTAAATTTATACTAATTTATGTTAGTGTATGCTGGCAGTTAAACCTGACATCCGAGTAAAGAGCCAGGACTCAATTACATGTACATGTTCATGTAGCTTAAGGTCATTCCACTGAAATAGAACCTACACTGAGATTTTTCTCAAACTTTGCCAATTGATTGTTTATATTATAGGAACTTAAATTTGGAAATAAAAATGAGGGGTCCCCATGTTCGTTTACGAGCAACAGCACCTCGTTTATACCATATAAATCCTTATAAAAGCACCACGATTGCTTGCTAAATTCATGTTTCCGACGATTGTTTTTTTCTCAACACTGAGAATTGGTCCATATTTATTTTACATAGAGAAATTTACTACTCAATTCAAAACGACAGAAAAAAATGATAGGTCACCGTAGTCGTTTTCAAGAAAATGACGATTTACCTCTTCGGCGAGGTCCAGTCGTAAACAAAAAGCCGCCATTTTGTAATGCGCGCGCGCTAATCACGCGTAAAATTATGCGCAGTAGGGATGCGCAATGCAATACTGGGGAATGACCTTAAAGACTGAAACAACAAAATGTTAAGGCACTGTTTCAACATCAGACAATTCTGAGTGAAACCTGTCTCACAACTTTGTCATCATGATACAAAAACGGTGAGAAATCCATCTTGAAATGAATGCATGATATTTTCTTAACTAATGATGGAAATGCTGGCACAATAATTATTTTTCATGTATGTGTTCCCAGGGGTGTTACACTTCCCAGGGGTGTTACATTTCCTGAAACTTTTCTCACAATGATACAACAAAATTCTTAGACAAGTAGCCAAAGAAATCATGGCTAAACTGGGCTGTACTTGACAAACACTTTTCTCTCTACTCTGAAGACTTACAGCAGCATTAAGCTCAGGTCGTGTAAATGTCACTCACCAACAACAGTTCTGTTTTGAACTGCATGCACCATTATGGAATGATCACACTACAGTATATGAACCAGTGATGGCATCAAAAATTTTGAAGGTGTATTCATTTAATAATCATGCACTGTACAAGGTCTTTCTGCTATTTGATTTTATTTATAGATCATAGAATAATCAACAACATACTTGATGCAATTCACATAATGGTTAGCAAGAGGCTTAGTCTTCAGTCTCATTCTGATCAGGTTACTTATAACTTCAACATCCTCGCCACTATGACTGTTACAGTTCAATGCAAGAGACATGAGCAGTTCTTGAGCTGGACGAGTCAACTGCAACAAAACAAAATGAAATGAATACGACACTAATAATTATCTATACAATCTTGTAATATTTAAAAATTTAAATATTAGGAAAAAGTCATGTATAGGTGGCCTTCAACAATTTTTACTTTGTTTTTGATTCTATAAATTCTCAGAAAACATTTCATAGTGTTTACTTTCATGTATATCTGTTCGTTCATACAAACTTGATAGAGTACAATCATGTACATATTGCACTAAGCAAAACTTAAAAGATTCACTGGAGATTTCATATAATATTTTAACACAAAAAAATCAAAATTTGAAGAAAATAAATATAAAGCAACACATGATTCTAGGCAAACTTTCAGAAGTGGATATTGTAAACCTACAGATCATAACCAAAATGCTCATGTCAATGTTGCAATTAATGAACACACAGATAACCTTGGGATTTTGAAGCCACATCTCAAGCCTATGTGAAACTGACAGTCTGATCTGACTGTAACCACAAGTGACTGTCAACAGTTTCAACAGGTTGCGTGTGATGCTGTCCAGCGGCTGACGTCTTGTTAACTGGTCATGAACAAGTTCAAGGATATATGTCTGGATATTGTGCTCAACAGAAGATGACATGAACCTAAAGTTGCATTATAAAAACAAAAAAAAATTAGTACATACTCTGGTAATTCCTTGCAGTTCTCAATGCCTTCTGGTACAGAACATGTTTTCATTATTTGAGGCTACATACTACATGTACATGCTTGCATGAATTGTATTTCTCAATTGAATTCATGGTGTCTGGAAAAAGTGTTCAGATTTATTTATTATTAAATATTTTTTTTTTGTTTCTCTGTTTTCTCTTAGTTTACTGTATTTTTGGATTAAGAGGATGTTCATACACAAGTTTTATCACACTAACTAATTTCCACACACTTCCAATTTTGTCGTCAAAAATACTATTTGCATAATTATTATGATAAAAGGTATTTTCAACTCTCTTTGATGTTTGATTTCATGTGTGATGAAGCAATGTTGCTCATGTTTGATAATTATACACCTCCAGATTACTTATACTTGTAAAAGGTTTTACGACCATTAACTTGAAGCTTGGGTTTCAAAATTTGAATCACCTCGAAATCACAGGTATATTATCTTCCTCCAGTGCTGTAGATGTTTCCATTTCCTCAACAACTTCCTCTTCCTCTTTTGTTGGAACTATGAAAAAAACCCGAGACACTCATATGTGTTAAAGTGGTAAATGTCAGTTTACATTTTTGTAAATTTGTTTATATCCCTCTGATTATGAGATAAAGAAAGAAAAAAGAAATGAGGTGCAAATTCAATTAAACTAGAAAAACAATCTGTACTAATGAATGCAACTGTAATCACAGACATTGTACTATACAAGTATTGTGTATGAATTCAAAGGCTAACTTTACTAATGCAACAATTCTGTTTACACCTGAGAGTGATGTACATTCATGCCTGTGCATGTATCCTAATTTCTTAGAAGTCACTTTTATTTGTTGACTTCTGTAGAAGTGTATAGGTGAAGTCTGGATATGAGCCAAGTGGCCCATCAGGCTGTCGCTTATCTCAGTTTCTGTAGCATAAAGCAACTTGGAGTACTACTAGTCTGCCCTGGATGGGATGCTAGTCCATCACAGGGCTACCCCCAGTATTAAATTTGCTGGTAACCATTCATACACCTGAGTGAAGCTCTAGAGGCACTGTGAAAGTTACAGTACTGCTCAAAAGTAAGTTACACCTCTCGACTTGTTTCTTGAGAGATGAGTCTTGTAACTCTTGACAATCAAGGAAGCCTTTGGTATGGCATATACAGGTAATATGCGTAAGAGACCAGACATCCGTAACAATTGCTGTAAGTGTCCTGCCCAAGAACACAATGTTCACAATGTCCCAGGCCATGGATTGAGCCAGACCCAGGGCTCGAAGTCAACTTTTCAGTCCACTTGCAAAATTTGGCTAGTAAGATTTTTTCTACTAGCAAACTGGTGAGACCACAAGAAAATTATTTCCAAATGTTTGGGAGACATGGACGATTCTAACTCGCAAACGTTTGCTAACTAGTGGATATTTTTCTTACTTGTAGCTTACCAAAATCTCTTGCATTTTGCGAGTTTGTGAGCATTAATTTCGAGCCCTGAGACCACTCGATCTGGGGATGAGTGCACTGACCATGAGGTCACCGCACCTCCCATACATGTAGCTCTATATAACAAAACTTATTGACAACCTGTACCCTGAGCTCCACTAGAGGCAGCCTGCTCAGAAGCCACCTGCTTCCCGGTAGGATCACTGTGTTGTCGTGCCAATGTCCGTGGTGCAGTTTTAGTACCAAACGCTGTCAATATATTTTCAACAAAGCTTCGGCAATGTTCATTATCAACCCACACTCTGTCTCCCAGTGCATCCTCAACATAGACTTTGACAAATGCCTCTGGCCAGTCATCTTCCTCTTGGTAAGCATAGAGCAGAATGTTACATGCCATCATGGGAACCAAGGCATTCACTCCCTTGGCAGGCTTGATGTTCACAGAGCCACCTTCACGTTTTAGTATACTCGTGAGAGCCTACAAGTGAACAATACCAATCACTATTCATTTTTCTCCTTAGTATAAATTACATTGTCAAGTCTCAAGGACGGTTTAGTGCTAACTTAATGTTCAGTATTTAAAGTTACAAACAGAAGTATAATATTATTATAACCTAATCAAGTCCCAACTCACCTCAACAACTCTGTTAGACAGGAAGAATTCAGGTCTGCTCTTTGCCAGGTAAATCAAATTCATGATCATGATGGTATCAGGTTTGGCTTTGTTTGATTTAAGATTCCTTATTGCTCCAAGAAGAAGGGCATCAACCCTTAACTTGTTCCCACTGGCATCTGCATCAAGTATCTGATCTTCAAGTTCGGATGGACTCACTGGAGTAACAGAGACATTCATTAGCATTAGATAACTACATGTACATTAGCTGGAGTAAACAATCTTTTCTTTTTGAGCAATCCTCTACTCAAAAGATGTCAAATATTCATTAAGTAAAATAATTCTATGGCACAGTTTAAGATGTAATATCTAGATTTATATTATACAATGTACATTATGTACAGTACCGCTCAGATATACGTTAACTGCGCAGACGCGTTTTATACGCACATACGCGTATAACTATACGCACATATGCGTATGATTATACGGTTACCGGTCATCTCGCCACCAGGGAGTTTCGCCACCAGCCAACTGGCCACCAAGAAACCACCTCGCCAATAACTCGCCACCAAGCGAAGTCACCTCGCCACCAAACACTAGAGTAAAGTAGCCGAGGTGAATTAGCTGTTCGAACGAGAGTACAGTCGAGGTGATTTAGCTGCTCGAACGAGAGTAAAGTAGTCGAGGCGATTTGGCAGTTCGAACGAGAGTAAAGTAGTCGAGGTTATTTAGCTGTTCGAACGAGAATAAAGTAGTCGAGGCGATTTAGCTGTTCGAACGAGAGTAAAGTGAGTCGAGGTGATTTAGCTGTTCGAACGAGAATAAAGTAGTCGAGGCGATTTTAATAGCTGACCGAACGAGAGTAAAGTGAGTCGAGGTGATTTAGCTCTTCGAACGAGAGTAAAGTAGCCTGGGTGATTTAGCTGTTCAAAGGAACCGCTGGTGCAGTGCATCGGTCAACGTAACTCTCGTTCGAACAGCTAATTCACCTCGGCTACTTTACTCTAGTGTTTGGTGGCGAGGTGACTTCGCTTGGTGGCGAGTTGGTTATTGGCGAGGTGGTTTCTTGGTGGCGAGTTGGCTGGTGGCGAAACTCCCTGGTGGCGAGATGACCGGATACCGATTATACGCACATACGCATATGGTTATACGCACATACGCGTATATTTATACGCATATACGCGTATAGTTATACGCACATACGCGTATATTTACACGCGTATATACGCATATACATGCGCGTCTGATGTGTCTTTGTTATTCAGGACGAAAACTTTTCTTTGTGTTTCTCTGTGGTGAAAGAGAAAGAGTCTAAAAAAGCGACGAGCCGACAACAGAAAATTAACATATTCCACAATGCTAATGTGATCATATTACAAATACGCACGCCGCATCGCTTCATGTATTTATTGAATAACGAGAAGAAGCAGTTCATCTGCTTTATCTTTTGTTGCTGATGAATCAGACCGAAAAGAAAAATATTACTTTAAAACTCGGCATCTAAACGCGTGAATCATCTGGACGGTTCTTCAAAGCGAAATTTGCAAATGCCGAATTCACTTCGCAAATTCTCCGACAAACTACCGTTTCTTTGACACTTGCTTGATCATAAGGTACCAAAAATGGGAAAAAAATCGAAACAGACGCTTGCAGTCCCTGTTTTAACACGTGAACTTTATTTTTTTTTACAGGGAAAATCTGTGTTTCGGCACGTGTCGGCAAGAATTTAGCGTTCTTAGCTTGAGAACGATCCTCGTCGAAAAAATTATATTTCCGGTTATATTTGACCCAGATCAT
Organism: Platygyra sinensis; assembly: GCA_019787425.1. Taxonomy (NCBI): domain Eukaryota; kingdom Metazoa; phylum Cnidaria; class Anthozoa; order Scleractinia; family Merulinidae; genus Platygyra; species Platygyra sinensis. Next base: position 34,130 of record JAHPZR010019245.1, on the reverse strand, counting down.
TCATTCAAACGGTAAAATGCTCTTTGCCTGACGAAAATATTGTTTATCAAAGTTTCTATGGTGCGCCACCACGTTTAGTTATCTTTTACATCAAGGAAAAGTTCTGTGTTTCGGACGCGTCGGCAAGTCGCTTGCGAGATGTTTGTTGTCTGAAGCGGCGTTCCGAAGACCTTGTCGAAAAAATTATATCTCCGGTTATATTTGACACAGATCACTCATTCAAACAGTAAAATGCTCTTTGCTTGACGAAAAAATTGTTTATCAAAGTTTCTATGGAGCGCTGCCACGTTTAGTTATTTTTTTACTTCAAGGAAAAGTTCTTGTTTTGCATGCGCCGGCATGTCGCTTGTCGAGATGTTTATTGTCTAAAGCGTTCCGAAGACCATGTCGAAAAAATTATATCTCCAGTATATTTGACACAGATCGTTGAGATTTAGTTATCGTGACCATCGATTTTTAATACAAATAACTAAACTAGAGGCGAATTAAATTCATCAAAATTTGCACACGAGCCAGACCTGAGTCGGGGAACAACACGTAGTCGCGTGACAGGTAACGCAAAACGATTAAAATGGTCTGGTAGAACTTCTTTTACGTGTATCGGTGTAATGAATGGAAAAGTTTCTGAGGAAAACTTGTTTATCGATAGTGTAAGCCATAACGATAGTGTAAGCCATAAAAGAAACATCCTGTGTGGGTTCGTATTCAGAACGCTGTTCACAAGCGGGCTTCTTTGTTGATTCTGCTGAAATACGATGCACCGGTATTTAATTTATTTTGAACACATTCCAAAGCCGCTGCGATGGATGTAGTGTTGGTAAGTGATGAAAAACATCTCCTCTGCTCATGAAAATTCCGTTTGAAAAGGATAACCCGTTTTTTTCGATAAGCACATGCTTTCTATCTAACTCGTATACACTTGCAACAACGTATCGGGAGACGTCTTCATGTAGTTCGCAGTCGTGTAGTTTTTTAGTGCTGCCAAGCTACATGTATTCTTCAATAAGCCAGCTCATAAATACTAATGAACAGACGCGTGTATGCGTATGTGCGTATATACGCATTTTTATACGCACATACGCGTATATTTATACGCACATACGCATATACTTATACGCACATACGCGTATACTTATTCGCACATACGCGTATACTTATACGCACATACGCGTATATTTATGCGCACATGCGCGTATATTTATTCGCGTATTATGCGCGTTTTTTTGGTTAACGTATATCTGAGCGGTACTGTACTATGGATAGACGAGCGGCAAGAATTGAGCCTAAAGAGGTGCATGTATTTTTAATTAATAAAATATCAAATGTTCAATATCATACTTCCAGGCTTCCTGCAGTGCAAATAGATTCCAAAATTATAATAATTTATTGTGTACATCTTCTATTAATTTACTCCATTTCTGAGTTTATTTATGCTGATATCCCTCCCCTGGTCAGTGGGGATAATGAGCAAAGCAGATGGGTGACAAGCGGGATCTGGGAGGGAAAAGGATCTTACTCCTCACCTGCCCACTCTTTTGATTGTTTGCACTCACCAAGAACCTGGAGGAGGCTTAAGTATCCTACGGTATGTATGATGCTTAATTCGTTGTGGATGCCTCAGTCTCCATTCTTTCTTAGTTGATGTGTTTGTTGTAGAATAAAACGGTCAAAGACTATACTGCTCTACCTCAAACTAAACAATATGTTGGTATTGCCATCTACATGTATGAGCCACATGTACTGAACAGTTTATTCAACATCCGTTTCATTTCATTTCATCTAAGACATGCACATATTTATAATTTTTTACATCCAAAATCCTCATGAAAGAATGCATGTACCTTCAATAGGAGTGACTTCTCCATGTGATAGAGACTGAGTACCAGCTCCAGACCTCTTGCTGCTTTCTCCATCCCCAGTCTTGAAGGAATGGGAAGGATATGTTGGAGAAGACAACTTGGGTCTCTTGGGAGCACCAAGAGGAGTCAGAGGACTCGATGGCTCTCTCTTCCTATCAGAAAGTGACGAGCTTCCTGGCTTCTTTGATGGTAGAGGTTGTGGTGGTTTGAGTGGTTGAAGAGGTTTTAATGGCTGAAGAGGTTTCAGCTCACTTTCTGAACTTCTAGACCCTCTACTTCCTATTAAAAATAAACAAAAACATAAACATTTTATTGAGGTTAAATGAATTTTCTACAATTTTTAATAATAATTGTCAAACATCTTACCAAGAGCAATAAAGTCTCCAGGTGGTGGGTGACCTGCACAGCAAATAATAAATTTAACAAAAGTTATGTTAGTAACAAGATACATTTACAGTGATACACTTTAAGTCAGCTTGGAGCTGATAAATGTCATGTACCCAGACATTCATGACTCACCAAAGACATTTTGGTCTATTTTACAAAGTCAGCTCCATCCAAAAACAAATACTCAAGTTTTCGTCTCTTTCTTTTTTTTCATTGTTGAGTAAAAATTTCTGGCTGTCTGACAGTCAGGCTAAGAAAGTACAACACTCACCGGCCCGCCAACCTATAACAAATCTTATATTATATAGCACCAGCAAACCTCTGTGAACCTAGAGATCTACTAAATTCAAATCATTTTAGCCATTAAATCATTTTCATTAGTCTAAGAAATAATGCCACAAACTGCATACACTGTACATTGTACATTGTACATGTTACCATTTGGGTCAAGGCCAAGTAAATCCTCATGGAAATCCAAGCCTTATGATTTCAAATTTCATCACTAACACATTTTCGGTTTCATGCCCATTGTTGTTTTTTCTTTTGATTTTACAGTATTAAAGCTTCTCAGTGGCCGTTTAAGACCTTTCGTGAGCAGGTCGGTTTTCCACTGACCTGCTAAGAAGTTTTTAATGCTGTAAAATCATAAGAAATGATAAGAAGACAACTTATACGTAGGTGAGTTAAGGTAGTACGAACGGGTCAGATGGGTCCAAAATTGGCCCGTATTTTAAGGTTTAATCAACTTTTTGCGAATTCCTGATAATACTTCTTTAGGGTTATTTTTACCGCAGAATAAGAATTTAAAGTCAAAAAATTCAATTTCCCGCCAAAAAGGTTTGAAAATTAACACCTAAAAATGTCACTCAAATCAGTAATTTATAAGTATCTCCCTAGTTTTTCTTTTAAAACCTTTCTGCTACACAATATTTAAAAATTACAAATAAAAGATTCTTGTCCGACTTAGCCGCCGCCCAAATCTCAATCATACGAGAGATAAGTAAACCTCTCTAGACCAGTCAGGTAACATACTGTAATATCGATCGGAAGCAACAATTCATGGCGGCTAAGTCAGGGAACATAGCCCCATTTATGTTTGTTAACTCTGCCAAATTTCAGTTGCTTTCAATCAAAGCTCTCAGAAATCACTTTATTTTCGATTCCCGTATGCTAAAAATCCGTCCAATTTTTCCTCTTTTGATCAGCTCGTTCGGTCAAATCTAGTCTGCCATGTTTACTTGCTCTCTCAGATGTTGCATTCCTTTATGGGACACTAATTTCCTGAAAGATATGTGGAAAAATGACGAATTTTAAGCGTGTTTCGCATCGCTGAGTCAAAACAATGGAAGGCTCCTTAGCAATGACAATAACAATGACACTGCGAAGCATAATGTCAGTGGCCACAATGCGCACCTCTTAGTGCGCATTATACTCGTGTGTCTCGTGTACTCCACGCCGAGATTACCCAAAAGCACATGCGAACAGACTCCGCTGTGCAATTGTATGCGGCTGCAAATCCAATATGGCGGTCGGTTATGCCACCCTTGACAATGGCATTCAACCAGTTATTACTCCAAAACCAGGGCACAGATAAGCTCCAAAATTTGGGATTGTTCATAGGTATGTCTGAAGTTTAATTGAATTGAAAATGAAGGTAAGTTGTTTTTTAACCCCTGACCCATTCGTACTACCTTAAATGGAAAAACTTATTGTCAATTTTGAGCAATCTTAAGCAACAGAAGTACTTCTCATACAATCTCTTACGACAGAGGACATGTCTAATTATTAACCCCGCTCTGTATATTTAATTAGAGTTAAACACGATGTATGTCGATATCATGACGCCCACATACTGAGCTTGGGTTACCTGTGATTCAACATAAACTCACATGTAAAAACAAAAAAAAATACTATAAATCAATCATTCCAAGACCCTTCATCCAAGACGAATAGAAGCCTCTACATATAACACCCTTTAGACAGTTCCAGCAGTCCAGACAGATAAATGCAGACAAACTGTAAATATTTCGACAGAGGTTACATCAAGAAGCATTTCAATCCCTTGATCTCTCTAAAACTTGGCTTGCTACACTCCTAACAAAGTGCAGTCACAATTCAAGATATTATAGACAACATGGGTAAAATATGTATTATCTCACCCCGAGGCCCTGGTTTGGGTCTTCTTGCTCCAGGTCCACCCTTGTTCATGCTGAGAAAGACAAACGAATTGAAAGAATCACTGCTTCAATAAAACACAAAATCTGTCCTCCTCGGCGCCATTTTTGATGGCCATCAATATTAGTTTCCAGTCTCCACAGTCGTCTCCACATTGCAGAGCCGTCATTCTAGCTTTCCAGCGGTATCTATATTTGTAAATAAAATGGCGGACAAATCGAAGTCGAGAGAAAAGACCTCAAAATCTTCCAAATTTGGCGAGCTCGAGCTACCGATAAGAGAGTATAGAAGCAAATTAGTAAAAGCAGTGGACAAAAATGATTTTCTGGTCGTTGTAGGTGAGACAGGAAGCGGGAAGACCACACAACTTCCACAGTTTCTCCACAAAGCTGGTTACACATCCAGAAAAGAAATGATCGGTGTAACGCAACCAAGACGCATTGCCGCTATTTCTGTAGCCACGCGCGTGTCTGAAGAAATAAATTGTCATTTAGGAGGTGAGGTATCTTTGATTGACGAGGATTAAACGTTCTATAAGATTGTATGTATTGCAGGTTTCAGGATAGGCGTGCAAGGGTTAGCAAAACTCTGTGTACGAACGAGGCAGTTACTAGGGACTATTTTAACTCAACTGACTGTCGTGTAGGATGAAAATAAGTTGCCAGCTTACGTAAATTTAATCTTAATTATTGTAACAATAAGCAGGCGTGGGAAGAATCAGTTCAGTCTATCAGAAAAGCAGGCAGGCAGGCATGCAAGTAGAAAGGAAGTCTTTCAAACAGTTGAATCGAAAATTAAAAGTTGTAATACTCAATCAGATAACACAGAAATTCAAGCAGTAAGACACAGTATCCTTAAGGTGTCAGTCAGTTAGAAAAAAGACAAACAAACAGACAGACAGCCAGAGAGAAAGACAGACAAACAAACAGAAGTCAGACAGTCACGGACAGACAGACAAACTCACAGGCAGGTCATCAATCAGTAATCAGTTATTCACTTCAAACAGCCAGAGGTAAATAATTGATTATGGAGTCAATGAATAAAATAATGAATCAATCCATTTGTCAATCAGTCTATAGACCATTTTACTGTTGTCTGCTTAGTGACCTGGTCTCTGAATGGCAGCGAGGCTGGAGTTGACCTTGTTTTGATACAGACCTCGCTGTTTTTATTGTGCAAATCATGTTGTTCTTATGCTAACTAGTTGGCATTTACATGAGAAAAGCAGAGAGTTCTGTATCAAAGCAAGGTCACCTCCAGCCTCGCTTGCATTCATGGCCAGGTAACTAAGCACACAACTGTAAAATGGCCTATTAGAAAGACAGTCCATCAGAACAACAGGCTAGGGAGTGGGTGCATAGACATTAAAGTAATGTAACTGACTGTCGTGTAATAACTTACAGAAACTGTTGGTTATCAAGTGCGTTTTGATGACACCACCAGTGACAGCACCCTGATCAAGTACATGACTGATGGCTGCCTACTACGAGAGTTTCTTGATGACTCTGCACTTAGCAAGTACAGCATAATAATCTTAGATGAAGCTCATGAGAGAAGTTTGGACACTGTAAGTATAGAACAAGCAAATTATTCAGACGGGTTCTTAAATAGAAAGTGCATTATAAATGGGATTTTGATCCTCTCATCTTGATGTCATTTTATCAGTTACAATCATTTTAATGTTATGGATGTTTTACTTCCATTTTTCTTGTTTGTGTGAGTTCATTCAAATTTCCCTATATATTGTTGTACACATGCACATGTATATGCACTTGTACCTTAATTCAGTGATTTAATTTTAAAATGTCATGGAATGGAATGAATGTCAATGAAATGAACATATTTCTGTATAATTTTTGTTCCATGGTATTCACAAATATGTATTCCTTTATTACACTTTATTGTACAGGATATACTATTTGGACTTGTGAGAAAACTCTTTCATAGTCACAGGAAAAGTTCAGATAGTAAAGAAAAGCCTCCCAGAGTTCCAAAGATTATCATAATGTCAGCCACCTTAAATCACGATAAGTTCTCTGAATTCCTTGGTGGCTGTCCAGTATTTGAAATTCCTGGTCGCTGCTATCCTGTCAAAAATACTTTCCTGGACTATGTTGGTGTAAAAGACTTGCAGACACCTAATTATTTGAAAAGGGTAAGGTTTGAATGTATATGTATTGATATTTTGTACTCAAGTTAAGTTCTGTGCTACAAATTATACACTTATGGTATTAAAAAAGATAATAAATATTTAGTAATAAACAGTTTAAAAAACTTTTGTTGAGTTGAATGATTGAATAGAATAAGTAAGATATGCCCTAACTTGTAACAGTAATGGTAACTTTATTGAAAAAAAAAACTAGAATAGTAATTATTAGATATAACATCTTTTGTACACTTTCAACACACTTGGTTGAATTAATAAAGCTGTAAAATAGTTGTTCTTAAAAAGTCACCAAATAAAAACATATAAATTTGTGGGAGTCCGATATATATTTCAATCCATGATTCTTGTCAGTCGCACCATTCGAATGTGTACAAAGGATGTGATGTCAAATTATTCTCAATATTCAAACATGTTCCTGGCTTCAATACGTGAGATTTCACAGAAATAAAAAAAAGTCTGCACTGAAAAAAAAACCCAATCATCCAATACTGCTAGGCTTAGGGCTTATCTTGCTCTCTGAAGCATGAAGTGATGATAAGTATATCCCTACTCCCCCCTGGATGGGGTGCTAGTCAATCACAGGGTTACCCCCCACAGCATAACATTTACCTGGACATACTGCTTTATATGAATTAATAATGTACATGTACATGTACACCGTGGCAGAGAAAGTTACCCACAGAGTAATGTGTCTTGTCCAAGAACAATCAACGTGAACCTAGCAACTAAATCTCAAACAAACCACATGATCTGGAGTCCAGCGAACCAGCCATTGGGACACCATGCCTCAATCCTCAAGAGAATGTACATTTAATATGTAATTAGTAATTTTATAGCATGGCAATTGCAAACTCTTAATGCTAAATGGTTTAAAATTCTTTATAGGCTGTGGAGACGGTAATGAGAATCCATCTTGAGGAGCGTCCAGGAGACATACTGGTTTTCTTAACAGGCCAAGAAGAAATTGAACATGCTTGTGACAAGCTATTTGAGGCTGCAGAGAAAGTAGATTATAGTCATGATGTTCATTATAGTGAAGTAGAAGCCATGTTGATTCTGCCTCTGTATGGATCCATGACAACAGGTTTGTGTACAGTTGAGCTTAATGGTTTGTTAGTCTCTTTTGGCAAAAAAAATAAAAGGTTTCTATGAATCAAACTAGGTTAGAGGAATACTAAGCTCACTATAAAGTCCTGAAAGTACATGTTATGATGTCCCAAAAGAAGCGACCCTCAGATGTAAATTCCCAGGTGCTAGCAAATTCTGAAAGTACAATGTAATGGCCCCTGAAAGTAATAACCTCAAAAGAAATTTTTCTTTTTAGGAAGAAATGACAGAAATGATAGATGTCTACAATAATGCTCACTGCTTTTAACAATCTGTTATCTGTTATCAGGCTAAGAAAAAATGGACCCCACTCTGCTGTTTATTTATTAATGATATATTTTGTTTGTCTCAGAATTCTGTAAGCATCTAGAGTGAGTAGTAATTGAAATATCCTCATTCTTCAGAACTTCAGAAAAGAGTATTTGACCCTCCCAGTTCTTCTGTGCGGAAAGTAGTGGTGGCAACAAACATTGCGGCAACATCACTAACCATCGAAGGGATTAGGTAAACAGCACTTGATATTAATTTTAATTAGTATTAATCGTTACAAAACATGCACAGCTTGCTGTACATATTGCTTACCCAAGTGGGCAACATGGCTCTTTTTTGCTGCTTGGGACTACCCACAGTGCTCCGCAAGGAAATTTTCCAAAAGCAATATTCCAATAAAGAATCCTTTCTTGACTAACCATATTCAGTCAAGATGACCTGACTTGATAATGGCCTCATTCTTTATTGGGCCTCATTTTTTTTTGTGCCTCTGGACCATCATTCATGTACACATTCTAAAAAAGAACGTGGCCAATATCCAGCCATCTTGACCTCACACTTGCTCAGTATTAAGCAATATTTACTATTTCCATACATCAGGTATGTAGTGGACAGTGGTTTTGTGAAACAGTTATCTTACAATCCCCGCACGAGACTGGATTCGCTCAATGTTGTTTTGATATCAAGGTAAATAGTTAACTGCAGTGCTTAGCCTTTTTGTTGTTGTTGATTAAGTGTTTCTCTCTTTAGCTACATGCCCTCTAATGTTTCATAAAGTTTCTTGGATTCCTGTTATACCTCCAGGTCTGAAGCTATTCAAAGGGCAGGAAGGGCTGGAAGAACTGCATCTGGCAAGTGTTTTCGACTGTATTCAAAGTAAGATGGTGTGTATTAATAACAATACAGGCTTTTTTTGTTGTTGATTTGTTACACATATATGTATCTGGCATACTTCTCTATCAAGTCAAATAATTCGCACCCCATGGCTGATGCCTACTATAATCCTTTATTTTTATCTTAGGTTGACTTAACAAATGATTTTCAAAAATCAGGAAGAAACCAAACATGAAAGTATCTTCCTTATTTTACCTTCATTTCCTCTTTTAGGGAAGTTTATGAGACGGCGATGACAGAAGAAACAATCCCTGAAATTCAGAGGACAAGCTTGGGTCATGTGATACTTTATCTGAAGACCATGGGGATACATGATGTGTTAGGGTATATAAACTTGTATATGGTAATTTATGTTTATTTTAAATAAATTAAACCCAAAACCATTTTAACAATACACAGTATGAAGAAAATCACAAAGCTCTTTATCGTGAGAAGAGTTAGGTAAAGATTTCCTGCCCATCAGGCTGGGGTTTATCTCCTGTTTCTGTAGCATGAAGTGACTAGGAGTATTTCTTCTCCCCCCTGGATGGGATGCTAGTCCATAGCAGGGTTACCCCCAGCATTAAATTCACCAATACCAATTTGTACACTTGGGCAGAGACAGGCCAGGGGGGTCTTGCCATTTGGCCTTGATGTAATTGCTGTTACTTTCTTTTCAAATTTGCCGCAAATGACGGGTCTAAAATTAATGAAAACTGTTGTGAAGAGTGATAGCACCTCGGCACAAAGAATGCTTTTGTGAGGTCATAACTGCCTATCATTTGCCAATGAGTAAATTTTTTGAACTGTGTTTTGACTGATAGAGGTGAAATATAAAATTTATATTGTAATGTATTAGAGTCAAGTGTCTTGGCTAAGAATGCAACACAATGTCCCAGACAGGGCTCTAACTGCTCTGGATCCGGAGACGAGCGCACTAACAATGAGGCCACAGCACTTGCACTAGTCACCCTCGTACCCAGGGTCTTCGTTCCCTTTGACCAGCCATGTGCAGTAAGGAACAAAGACTCGAGGTACGAGATTGCTGCACTAGTGACAAGTACCTGTAACGTATTTGCTAACAAAAGACAATGAAGCATCGGAGCCTCTAAACACAACATTTAATCTTGTAAGCCAAGTGTACATAAAGTGAAGTGAGCGAGCACATCTGGAATCCAGATATAAACGAATCCGTACAAATTAACTTAACATGCATAAAATTGCATCATTACAGAACCCACCTGATATTTATACTTTATTGTCATCTATTGTAAATACCACGCTGAACAGGATTTCAATTTGGCACACTGCTTCTTGTAGCTTTCAGTACATTGATCCACCAGAAGAGAGAATGATTTTAGAAGCTTTAAAGCAACTTTATTACTTTGGTGCCTTAGACAGGTAAGTCTTGGTTTTTCATTCCTATCTTCAAGGATAGTAGCCACAGTAGCCTCCATTTGACTTTAAAAATATGTTCAGATATTTGTACCTGGACATTATCTGTTTCTCAAAGCTCGAAGTTTTTTTTGAGCTTCACTTGCACAAAACTGTTTGCTTCTCGGAACAGATAATGTTCGCAGACAAATTTCTGAGCATATTTTGGCACCAAATGGAGGATATCCTGTTCTACATTTCATTTTCTTCATCTGAATCATAACCACTATTATAAATTAATTTTTCAGTGGTGGCAATGTTACGTCCCTTGGTCGACAAATGACAGAATTTCCGCTCTCTCCAGGCCTTTCCAGGACTCTTATTTTCTCGGCCAGTCTTGGCTGTACAGACGTGGTACTTGCAGTGGCTGCCATGTTATCCGTGGAAAATGTCTTTGTCACTCCAGGAGGAAAAAAGAATTTGTCAACAGCTACGAAGGCTCATAAGGATCTTGCTGAACAAGCAGGCGGCACAAACGACTTTGCTACGCTTCTCTACGTCTATAAGCAATGCCATTCGAGGTGGTTTATTGGAAAAAAAACTGTGCTTTGTTTACTTAATAATTTGTTGGCAGCGTGAAATGTCAAAAAGCCTACATTTACTTGCCCAGCTCCCATGCGGCTTTCTCTCAGGCTTTCACGGTCGATTAATTTCGGTGACGTATCCGAGACAAACTGCCCGGAGTTCACACTTTCGCACCGGACCACGTGACCCGAAAACGATTGACCGCGGCGAACACTTAGGCCTAGCAACTAGGCAAGTTATGTAAAAGACTGTGAGGGGTTCAGAGAGGCCATACAATCAGAATTGTTTCATACGTCACAGGTGTGTCAAAAGTGGAAGGACTTACAGTCAAGATAAAAAAGTGTTTTTAAATGTATTGCTATTCCACCCAGCTCAGGTACTTTTTCCAATTGGAGGAGAACGGGTCACGTGTCATGGGCCAAAACTCTGTAACTCACTAACTCCCTAGGGTAACAACAACTTGAACTTAAAGGTCGGCACACACGATGGGACTAGTCCCTGCGACTAGTCCCTGCAACAAGTCGCAGGGACAAGTCGCATCGTGTGAACTGGCCATTTTTGCCACAAAATCTAGTCGCAGGGACCAAAATTTGGTCCCTGCGACTAGTCCCACGAATTCCAACTGGTTTGAATTCGTGGGACTAGTCGCAGGGACTAAAGTTGGTCCCTGCGACTAGATTTTGAAGCAAAAATGGCCAGTTCACACGATGCGACTGGTCCCTGCGACTAGTCGCAGGGACTAGTTGCCAGTTCACACCGGCGATGCGACTAGTCTCTGCGACTTGACAACGGTCGTCAAACAAAAAATTTTTTCGCAATTTGTTCTACATTTTTTTTTTATTTGGGAAGCATAACAAAACAACTAATAACTGGCCCCACGGGAAACACTGAGGGCCTCGGCGGAACAAAACTCGCTGTTTCCCTTGGATTCAGTCACTAGGTACTTGTTCTTCCCTCGCTCAATCGGAGCAAGCACATGAAAAAGCTAACTGACTGGTTTCCATTTTGTAGAAAACGTTTCTCTCTTGTTTCTCCAGCTCGTCTCCTCCACGCTGGTGTCGGGAACATTACATTCACTGGCGAGCGCTAAAGATGGCGCACAACATTCATCGTCAACTGGAAACCATTTTACAAAGACAAGTGAGTGTAACGACCTGATTTCCGCATGCAAGATTGGTAGCCTCGAATTACCCTAATATCACATGGATAATACGGTTCAACTGTTTTTAAATTAAATTATAAATTAAATTATAAATTAAATTAATATTTAGACAAGGCTTCCAATCACCAAGTGGTGGTTTTCAGGAGGGTCTTCTAAAAATAAAAGCCTTAATATATTGAAAGTCTTATATACAGAATAGTAATAAAAGCTAAAAACTTCAGAACACAAATAAGGTTTAAAACCAGAACTAAAATCAAGTAACGTATTTTTTTCTTTTTCAGCTTGATAAGAACGCTCAGCCAAAGCAAGTTACTGATAACACAAGTACAAACTCGAAAGATCTGCTAAGGAGAGCACTTTGTAGCGGATATTTCTGCAATGTGGCTCGCAAGTAGGTCATCTCTGACTAAATTACGGTTTATTTTAAACTCAGCGTGAATATTGATTCCCGTTCCATTTTTGTTGGTTTTCCAAAGATCAATCAAAGCACGTGCAATCTCTTTTTGTTGGTTTTTTAACTGCCTCTGACCAAAAAATGGTATGGAAGAGATTACTAATATGCAATGTTCTGACGCGATATTTTCGGGCGATAGTTTACCTCAAACTATCGCGTTCTCCCGAGTAGCTGCGACTGGGTCTCCCAGGATGTTTTTTTTTTTTGCTGATGTCTCTAAAAGTAGTTAACGTAATGTTGTCAGGCAACGTTGCTTTGTTGTTATAGCTTTTCTCTCTCTTTTAATGTAGAAGCAGCACAGGAAACAGTTTCCGTACGATGGATGGACATGGCACGCAAGTTTACATTCATCCTTCGTCGACGGTAGGAAGCAAGGGTGATATAACAGAATTCCGAGAGTAACCTTGTTTATTACAAGATGTTTTAGAGAGCCTTTTGATCGGGCGACCGGCTTCAGGACAGTCTTAAGGGTCACTTGAGAAGAAAGGAAGAAAATCCTCCTAGAATTTAGAATGAGTCTGAATGACGGGTAACCCGTTGAGGAGGCGGCATTGCTGAGTGGTCAGGGCGCTGGAATTGAAATCCCGAGGTCGCGGGTTTAAGTCCCGCTCTGACCACTTAGCTGGAGTTGTTTCTCGGTAGACCCCAGTTTAACTCCTCGGCCATGCTTGTAAATAGCCCACTGGTCTGCGGCCTCACGCCAGCTGGGATTTTAAACGTTGACTTTTTATGAGTCCAGACGATGGCCCCGAGATACGGGAACAAAATTATGCAACTCTCTCTCAGCCAAATTTAAAACGTCTGCACTTCAAGTTATTTTTAAATTCGAAGTAAACGCGCCGCTATTGATGCTCAAGAAGATTTCCGTCTCCAAGGTTATCGCTGGTTATAACTAAATAAGATCATCTGTGGTCATTACTTTGAAATGTTTCAACAGATTTTTCAAGAACATTTCCTTATCTGAGCTACTGTACAACTTTATTGCCCCTCTAACGTTTGATAAATTTTTGTTTTATTTCTGTAGTTGTTTGGTTGTGAAGATCAACTTGAGTGGATAATATTTCATGATATCATATGGACCTCAAAAATCTATGTGAGAACAGTGTGCCCGGTCAGTAGTTGAATTTCATTCTCGCTGAAGGTTGTCTTACAACTTAAAACCTGTTTTAACTTCAGTTCAGTCCTCTTTATATTTCAAACCTCGCACTGTTGTTCGAAAGGCGGTTAACGCTAACCCAGGATTAAAAGTTAAACAGAGTTTTAATTTTGCTTACGTTTTGTGTTGTTTAAGATTGTTCAAACTCAAAACTAAAGGTCAAACAATATAAACAGAAAACCTCACCGAAAAGTTACGAAACTAAAATCAAAATTCTCGTTGATGTTTGGGTAGCTTTATTGGGCTTTAAAAAACCAGGCCAAGTTTCGTTGATTGACATTGGGTTTATTTTATAGTCAGTGTTGCTACAAGTCCTCGTTTTATCTTTGCGCTATAGATAAGGTACGATTGGGTGAGAGACCTCCTGCCTAGGTTACATGAAGTAGACAGTTACCAGTTATCAGGCTGGGCTGAAGGGAAGCTGACGGAGAGAAGACTTGAAGGGAACACGCGTGACCTTGACCAGCACCAAACAGGTTTGTTTATACCGGTTGCGCGAGTTTATCGTGGTAAGCTTTAGATGTTTTCTTTTCGTTCAGATCAATAGCTTCTACGTTTTTTTGTTTCAGGTTCTTCAGCTGAAGTTGTTAAAATTTCAAAGCGAAACACAGAAGACTCTATTACGGCTGCCAGGCAACGCTTTATGGAGAGAAAAAGAGCACGTGATCAAAAGCAGGACATGTGACTGCAGAAGCAAGTTGGTGGAGCTGAAACGTCTTTATAAGGACATGCAGCATGCCAAGGAGCACGTGCAGCACGCAGATCTCCCGACATTACGTTCGAAAGATGTTGCTATTAAGGTGATTCCTCAGAAATAAAAGTTACCGATGATTTTTTTTTTTTAACTTTCCCTGAATGTTCTCTACCAAACACTGTTTCGAAAAATACAATAAAAATGATAAGTCACCATTCTCGTTTAAGAGATATGATGGGCCAATCTTACCTCATTTGTGCCTGTACTCGTGCTAATTACGGGCGTTATTCATCGGTCCACGTTACATTTTGCAGTAGCTCGAAACATAGTTTATAAAAGTTATACTTGGGAAAAAACTTGACAGGTAGAAAGTGTTGAGCATATAGAACAATATCATATAAAATTTGTGGAAACATAACGCTATTTGAAACGACGTGGACGTAAAACGTTCGTAGAGTTGTTATTTTTGCGGTCATAATTTGCATCACAGAGTAACGGTTTCTTGCACTCTTTCGTCTATATCTTTTTTTCCTTCCGATAGAATTTTTTAGTTTTCTTTTAAATTAAGGAGGACAATATGCAGACTATTATTATGCAATAAAAAATATAGGTCACCATGCTCGTTTAAAAGAAAACGAACATTTATTTCGCTGTCGAGCTTACCTTGAGGGAAATTTCTTTCGTTGTGTACGTGCACGCGCTAATGACGCAAAAATCGTGCGCAGTAGGGATGCGCAATGCAATACTGAGGAATCACCTTAATCATCGCGCAGAATGCCTATTGTTCTCGGGACATTTACTTGCGGTTGGAAAGGTCTGTTATAACGCTTGTTATTTTTCATAGCGCCCAAAAGAAGCTTATTCATTGGTTGCTATGAACGCCCGGCAATGCTCATTAGCCTGATGGAGGCGGCAAACTAAACAGTGAAACCAGTGCGCTATTGTTCCTTCCTTTGTCTCGTTCAGCACAAACCGCTTTAGTTTCTTACTTTGTTTAAATAGATAAGTTTTCTCTTTCGTTACGTCGTAAGTGAACAAAAACACCAGCTAACATGGCGATCGATGTAGTCGATTTGATCGCGGCAAATCAAAGCGAATTGTTCGATTATCGAGCCCAAGCTAACACCAATCGTATGGGTGCCGAACGGTCGATTATCGAGCTCAGTCGAATGTTTGATTACCAAACGATCAAGATCAATCACAGTAAATAAAATATTAGATTTTGTTCGGTTACCGAACACAAACAAACACAAATCATCGATTGAGCTCGCTTTTGTTAGTACATTAGATATGCCGGAGTTGATAGTATTTATTAACAAGAACCACTTACTTCACTTTACTTCACTTTACTTTACCTAATTTTACTTAACTTTAGGCCCGGTTTAAACGTCGCATTTTACATGCGCCGAATCGAATGGCCGACTTAAGTGCATGTAAAATGCGACGTCTAAATCAATTAAATGCGACATATTTCAATTCGATGCGAATCAGTCGAATATTCGACTGATCCAGCCGAATATGCGACTGACATTCGACAGTTGATTTAAACGCCGCATTTTACATGTGCCGAATCGAATTGAATTGCTCGAATGGGAATTTTAAATACGTCACTCGCGCTCAGCAATTTTATTTGGCAAAACAATGCGACGTTTAAATCAAACCAGCCGAACGTATTCATTCGAGTCGACAAAAATTAGTATTTGATTCGGCGCATGTAAAATGCGACGTTTAAACAGGCCTTAGGAAATTTCCAGTTCATTTCGAATTACAAGCGTATTTCCGTCTCGACTTTTGATCACAAAGACTAATGATCTTAAAGAATTTTTCTCTTGTTCATCACGCGATCTTGCCGGCAGTTCAGATAAATCAGACGGTGCATTGTGATCCGTTTTAAAATTCGCGGGAACTGTGAATTATTTTACGACCGAGTGGTTTTCTTGAATGGGTATTGTGTTAGTCTTGGCAACCATTGTTATGCACTCCTGCACTTGAAACAATAGCTCGCTTACTCCTGAAGCGCCATTTTCGAATGCATTCCAGCCGGCAGTTTTCAAACTCAAAACAATAGTGGTTCTTGTTAATAAATACTTTAAGTGAAAACGTATTTTATTAAAGAGAAGTTGTATCTTACATTTGCAGTGCGTAGGTTTTCGTGAAACAGTGTAAAATTTTGTTAAATCACGTTCGAAAATTGTTTCCATACTGAAATTCCCTGTTTTTGCTGAACTTTGACGTTTGAAACAATAGTCCTTCCACTTGCTCAATGTTCTTCATTTTAGGCTTAAATTGTAGGTACATCATTCTTCTTCAAAAAGCCGTGCGTAGGTTGTAGGATTTTGACATCTATAAAGCGGTAAAGCACTTTTTATAAACGCTACTTGACCAATTTGAGCCCTTTCTTCTCTAATTGTGAGCGCTCTCTTATTCAAATTTGCCGCTTTCGTGAATTTCGTGAATTATGAATAATTAATGATGTCCACGCATTCTGCCCGATGTTCAGGAATAAGAAAACTCGAGAAAAACGTGGATGAAAAGGAAGGGTGTATGTAAAACGCGGAACCCACCCGGAACCTGCCGGAACCACCCGGAACCTACCGGAACCACCCGGAACCTACCCGGAACCCCCCGGAACCTACCCGGAACCACCCGGGACCAACCCGGAACCTACCCGGAACCACCCGGAACCTACCCAGAACACCCGGAACCTTGACAGAAAACCAAAATAAAAAAAATCAAATAAACGAACCTGACGATACTGAAGAACTATACCAGTCTGCTTTCACCAAAACCGAGGAAACTTGTCTTTTTGCCAGGTAGCAACATTTCCTTCTACAGAAACCCTGAGAAATCTGACTGTTTCCTGAGTTCCGTAACATTAAAAGCTAATCGCTTTCCTAAAATTGGCGCGGTTTAATTAACAGTGCTTTATTAAAAGACCGAACGGAACTATCATGACGAGCTAATTAAAATTCTTTTCTCGCCGGAAACAAGTCCAGAAATGAAGAGGGAACGGCAGGTTCATTAGCTTTCGTTTAGGTATTCTAGCTAAATCAAGAAATCTAATATTCTAACTGAAAAAGGTTTCCTGGTCGTATCGTGGATTCTTAGGTGGTGGCGAATGGTCTTTCCGATCCGAGAAAGACTCTACAGCATTCCTCGTGCGAGTCTTTCAGTTGATCTCTGGAGAAAAACGAGGGCGACTTGCCATGCTTTTATCACTCAGGCGTTTGTGACTCCTCCAGTTCTCAAAGTAATTTCATTGCGGTTGTGTTTCCGTAAATCCTGCGCTCGGCGTTATGAGTGTTTTCGAGTGTTTGCGACGCTATATCTGTTTGACTTCCTATGCATCGTGCATCGTCTGCATCAAGCAGTTGTTGGTTTTCCTTGAGAAGAGGGGCTATCCACACTAGCGATTTTTGTGAAATCTACTCGTGTCGCAGTATCCTCATTCAAACTAATATAGCTTTGTAAATCTGTCAAACATGTCAGCACGTTTCTCATTGAACTTCGTCTTCGTAGTGTGATGGAAAACTTCAAGTAGTGCAAACTTTTTGCCTCTTTATTGCCATAAATCTTGCTTATATTGGTACAGGAATTAATAAGGTGGTGCATTTAAAAAAATTAAATTCTCCCGTAAATCAAGTTTTCTTGCTGAAGAGGCGTTTCGCAGCATCTGATTTATTGACAAGGAAACCAAATTGTGTTTTGTTCTTGGAAAATTAGATTTCTTGTTTTAGCTAGATTGCCATTCAAAGTGTGAAAAATGTCCCCTTTTTTCTTGATGTTTTCGTGCTCGTCGTGCTTGTGCTCATTCATCTTTAAAGGCCCGGCGCGAATTTGTGATGTCACACACGTGGATTTAGGTGCGAGATGAGGCTGCTATAGTAACTTGACAGAGAACAAGGCCGTGTTTTTTTTTAACTTTTTCAATTATTTACTTATAATTTTTTCTCGTTTCGGTCGTTTCGTTTCGGCCGTTTCGTTTCGGTCGTTTCGCAAGTCTCGTTTCGGCCGTTTCGTTTCGTTTTTTCGGGTTTTAGTACGTGCCATCGTTATGTATACATCATGGGTTGATTACGAAGAACAATTAAGAAAGTAGTTTAGATAAATGGAGCCTACTGGTTAAAGGAACCATAAGTTTTTCGAGTTAACCTCTAGTAACTATTTACAGTTATTTTAATAAAAAAGGAGCAGCAATGAAGAAAGAGACCAGACTCAGTTAATAATGCATATGCTTGATGATATTAAGTAATGTTTAAAAATGGTTTTACGCAGGAGCCAGCTCCTGTTTTACGTAATTCCTAAGAGTATTTTTTAGACAGTAGATATTGTTTTACTTCTTTGGCAAAGGAAAATGTACTGAGATCTTTCAAGTGAAGAGGGATATCACGCCTGAGGTCAATCGCCTTATAGGAAAGCATTTGTTTCCCAGCGTTGGTTCGAATGCATGGTTTGCAGAAATTTGGCTTTGATGCGTATCTTGTGTTGTATGTATGTCGGCTCTTGGCATATTGAAAAAGGTTGTCAAACACCTTCGGTAAGAGCCCTTTATGCCACATGTGCGTAAATTTAAAAGCATGGAGGTTGTAAACATTATCTACTGTTAGGCGCAGTGAAACAACCAGAACTAAACTAAGTCACTCACTAAGACAGGAACTTATTTTCCAAGGTCGTTCGTTTCAATCAAATAATGGTAAAATTCCCTTGTGTTTACATATGAGAGAACAAGTTTCCTCGGTTTTGGTGAAAGCTGACTGATATAGTTCTTCAGTATCGTCACGTTCAGATTCATCGTCTCTGATGATAGCCTCTTTCGCCTCGCTCATGGTCGAATTATAGAAAAATGTGGAAGCTCTCTCGCTGACTTGCACAACGCGCGTGGTTTTCAATCAAAATAAAATATTTGTCTTTGCACTTTGACCTTTGGCATGGCGAACACTCCGTTAGTCACGTGCCATCCTGTTCTTTTTTAGGTGAAAACTACTTATTTTTATTTCATTTCTTTTTAGTTTTATTATTTTCATTTTGTTTCTTTATTACTTTTATTTGATTTTTATTATTTTGGTTTTCTGTCAAGCTTCCGGGGGTTCCGGGAAGGTTCCGGGTGGGTTCCGGGGGTTTCCGGGTAGGTTCCGGGTGGTTCCGGGTAGGTTCCGGGTGGTTCCGGCAGGTTCCGGCAGGTTCCGGGTGGTTCCGGCAGGTTCCGGCTGGGTTCCGCGTTTTACATACACCCGAAAAGGAAAGCTACTGCGGCAAGAACTGGGTGGATTTTGAACCCTGAATGGCAGGACAGAGGAAAAGGTGGTAAACTGCAGTCACATATGCAATTTTGTTATTTTTAACGGTTCTTTTTGTGATTGTACATGGAAAAAACAAATGAATCAAATAAACAGAGTGAACAACAAGGCAGTTCACCTTGCGGGTTGCCGAAGAACGCGCGGCGGCACTTCTTGAATTGTCTCCAAAAATACATTGGGTGAAAAAATCTGAATATGGACAAAATTCTTGAAAAATATGAGAAAATTAACAGGGGATACAGTATTGACCTCTGTGGTAGCCTTTGCAGACAACATAGGCAACAGCGACAACCGCATTAAAACAACAAGACAACAACAACACGTTTTTCATTCTCCTCGTAGCTGTAGTCATTAACATATTTTGTTGAATACTGAAAAAGAAAAGTCCGTTCAGAGAATTAGCCTCACTTCAGAATCGAGAACAATACAGAAAGAAGATAAATTCACTTAAGATAAAAGGAGAATTGAATCTTCAAAGAGTTTACACTTCTAAACTAGTCAAAGTAAGTCTTGGTGGTGGTACTGATACTTCTACATTTATTAAGTTGGTTAAAAAAAAGAAAGTTCCTTCAAATTTCACTTTAAGTGAAAAGCATAATTTCAAATTCTTCGGAAAGTTTGAGAAAAAGTTTAGACTAAAGGTACACAGAATTACGCAGCATGCAAATGATGCGTGTCTTTCATCTCGCACGTAAACAATAACCTATTTATTTATTTAGTTATTTATTTATTTATTCGCGTTTACATTTGTAAATGTCTCAAATTTTCGCCACTTAGGAGAAGTTTCACATGCGTTATATTCTCTTGATCTTGCAACAAAAATAAATCAGTACCGAATCATGCATGAAAATAACATTTCTGCAAAAAAAAAAAAAAAAAAAAAAATTATAACATGCAGTGCTGTCGCGCATTCGCCAGTATGTGGATAGTGAACGCAAACTAGGAGAATATTTTTTCCACCGACATTTTCAAAGTATTCGAACCATTTCTAAGGGGTTTCGGCAATGTTTATTATCAACCCACACTCTGCATCCCAGTGCATCCTCAACATAGACTTTGACAAGTGCCTCTGGCCAGTCATCTTCCTCTTGGTAAGCATAGAGCAGAATGTTACATGCAATCACTGGAACCAAGGCATTCACCCCCTCGGCAGGCTCGATGTTCACAGAGCCACCTTCACGTTTTAATATGCTTGTGAGTGCTTATAAGTGAACAACACCCATCTCAACTTACCCTTTCACTCTGCTTGTGCATTCTTAGCCATATCCCACAAGTGTACCATTTTCGCATCACTTGTTATTCTTTCTGTGGGAACCTTGAGCTGAGGTGTTAGCTATGCCATGCTGACGAGGCCTAACAAGGCCGAAACAACTGTCCATGGCTGCTAATATTTTCTGAGCTCAATTTTTTTGTATACTGAGTATAGGGTTAATTCCCTCTACCATTGTCGCCTTTGCGTGCTTTCTGTGGCTATAACTTACCCTTTCACCCTGCTTGTATATGGTAAAAGGTAACATAAAAGCCGCTAATTTCAAATGTTTCCAACCTAAACAGCCCTGAAGCTATCGTAGACAAACGTTGCGACTTTTCTTACATTGAATGTCAGCGACAGCTTTGATTAGTTCATTAATTGGTTCTGTGACCAGATTTTTTTTATGACTGCCTTGTAGTTACAGGTTATTCCTGCATATTTGAAGTTTTGAACTAGCATTTATGGGACTAATGGGAAGTCTGCTTTTTCTTCCTTTCAAAAACGAATAAACAATTAAACACAAATTTAAAAAGTTACAGAAATAAGGTCCCAGGGTAAAATTCGTCCTTGCTAGCGCAACTCGTACATAAGTGAGAATGTTAGACATTCTGCGGCTTGGCATAGACTTTTCGTGGTGTGTTTATAACCCTTGCTGCGGATCGAAAATCCCTGGCTTCTATTGGCTATAACAGCTAGCCAATGGCGTAATGTACTTTTCGATCCTTACTTTTTTGAAGCTCGACCTCTTTATTTTGTGTTTCTTTGACGACATTTTTCTAGATTTCTGATGCACTCGATGGCAGATCAACAGTATGGAG
>JAHPZR010019245.1:0-7500 GCA_019787425.1 Platygyra sinensis | reverse complement strand
AAGACGGTGCGCAGATTATAAAAATACTTTCGCACGAATGGAGTCTGATTGCACGTTGAGATTTGGCTTTAAAGCTCTTATAAAAAGCATGTCGTGCACTTAGCAGTCAAATTTCTTAAAGACTTGGGAACGCTTTAGCAGGTCCTGAGGCATTGTTCCCTGCACGTTCTTGTAGTGTTTGGCAATGGCGGAGGATTGTTGTTTGTGTCCTTTTACACGATTATGTAAATGTGCGCGTGTGTAACCTACATAACCCGCATCGCACATGAAGGTCACATTAAAACCATAAACAACACACTGCTGATTTACAATTGGTGGCTTTGTTTTCTTAACACTGTTTAGTTCTTGTTCAATTTTCCGGCTCACAAACATTACGTGATGACTGCAGGAGTGCGGGAGCAGGTTTTTAAGCACTAGATTTTAGTGGCGGGGTATTCTAGATTCTAGAATACCCCGCCACTAAAATCTAGGGCTTAAAAACCTGCTCCCGCAGTCCCGCAGTCATCTCAATACTTATGTATAGATGGAACAAGCGTGCTACACATGAATATACCTCGTTCTAAAATCCATCAGCCGAAACAAGCGCACACCACATGAAAAGACCTCGTTCTGTAATCCATGAGCCGAAACATTGTGTATTCATCTTTTCTTTCACTGCGGGAGTGCGGGACCGCGGGAGCAATAGTTTTACTCGTCTAATTACATTATTATTCGACTTCGGGAGTGCGGGACTGCGGGAGCACTAGTTCTAAAACCATTTTAATATTCATTTATTTCCACTGCGGGACTGCGGGACTGCGGGACTGCGGGACTGCGGGACTGCGGGACTGCGGGAGCAATAGTTTTACTCGTCTAATTACACTTTATTTCCACTGCGGGATTGCGGGAGCACTAGTTTTACACTCACTAAGTATTCAGAATTACGTGATGACTGCAGGAGTGCGGGAGCAGGTTTTTAAGCACTAGATTTTAGTGGCGGGGTATTCTAGAATCGCTCCCAAATCCTTAAGTTGTTTCCTCACAAAATCTGCTGAGATTTGGTCTTTGAATGGTAAAACCACTCGAATTGTGTCATCTGTCTCTTGAGATGGTGATAAAGGTTGCTGCTGGTCGGAAACCTTCGAGTCAACGAAACTTTTGATGGTAGAATTAATAAGATGTTTGGGATACTTCAGCCTCGAGAATACTGTTTTCGAACGGTCACATTCATCGGAAATATGTGACCAAGATGAAGATAAGATGCGCGTGTACTTTAAAGTCCGAGTCGGTGTTTTGAAAAAGATTTGTCACGTTTACTTACTATACAAAATACGCATCCGCGGGCGCTCTTGTTCATTGAGAACAGACAATTTCTTGGATTTTAAGTCAACAGACGGAAACTTATTGTGCGTTGATGAAAAATCAGGCGTCGCTTACCGTTCAGGCGAAACTCAAACTTGCATTTGTTTTACTTTTCGATCGGACTCTGGCACAATCCCGGCAAGCGTGTGGCAAGAGGAGGGAAATTTTTAAGTCCTGAAAGGCTGCTATATCGAAATATATCCAACTTTTATTTTTGATGTGTTATGGAAACGCTGTTAATCTGCAAACAGTATATGACCTCTAACCCATTCCCATTTGCAAGGTTTTGTTACACCAGGTATCGTGAAACCTCAGAAACCAAGCTTTATTGACCAGGAGAGCCTGGATGCTAAGTAATTTATGTCTGGTCTGACTTATTGGTTATTTTTAAGCTACTCATACATGCAGCGATGATTTTGTTCAATGCAACGTTAACGTGATTTAAGTGAGACAACGCAGAGGTCCTGGAGACAACGTAAACAGCTCCGTCAAGGCTCCGCACGTCATTCGCCAAGTTGGTGAAACTTAAGAGCCACCACCCAGTCAAACCAAGTTCGATTTAACAAATTGACGTCAATTTTCCATGCGTCTGTCCTGTTATTGATCATGAATTTCGTCATAACATAGTCAAAGTAGCTGTGTTACGAAAACTTGTGGCATGACTTGCGTGACTGTCTAGAATCGTCTAGAAGTTTCATGTATATGTAATTAGTATCGTATCACAGTGAGGGCCTCTTCATATGAGCCCGGTAACCGGGCTGGCTCGGTTACCGTGGCGAATTCTGTGGTGTGTTCATATGCATATGGGAAATTTCAGCCCGGTCGACCGGGATGAAAGCAAGAAACACAACCAAAATGGTGGATCATAAACTTGTATTGTTCGCGACTGTCATAGCTTTGTGGACTCTTGTAACTTTACTAATAAAGCTAATTCGCATACTTCTAAATTGGAAATACGTATAAGACCAAAATTATGCCATTTTGGCCGCTATGTTGTGAGAGCAAAGCTATTTTGTTTAAAAAGTTTCGTCCCGGTCACCGGACTGGAGTGTTCATATGGGAAAATTTTCATCCCGGTTACCGAGAATTCGGTCGCAAAAACCGAGATCTCGGTAACCGGGCCAGCCCGGCCTCTCATATGAACACATCGATATTTTTACAAAGAAAAGTGTGGCGAGGCGAGATCTCGGAAACCGAGCCAGCCCGGTTGACCGGGCTCATATGAAGAGGCCCTGACTTAGCAATTCTTTTTTAAGTCGTTTATGAATGTTGCTGTAAACAGTTTTATGCTGTAATGTTACTTTATTTAGCAGAGCCGGAAAGTTCTAGAACCTTATGCTGTAAAGTATATAAGCGAATCGGTGTAGTGTTTTTTTTTTTCCCAAGAGTGTTTTTAGAGAGAATAATCTCGTGAGTCAGTAGTGTTTATTGAAATGTGACAAAGGTCGCGTGTAAAGCTTGGTAGAGACCGTGTTTGTTAAAGTGTGGCAGAGGTCGCGTGAATATCTGGCAGAGGCCGTGTTTATACAAGAGTGACAGTGGTCGAAGAATTATTTGCAAGCGTAGCGTGTGCTTGTTGTGAAAATTTGTGTGGAATTACTACGTTCGTTTGGAATAAATAATCTTGTTGCTGTTCCGACAACCCTGCGTTCTGTGTAGACTTCAAATTACCTACCACTTCAAACAATGAACTCGCAACTAGCCGTGGATCCGCAGACTCTCAATTTGTTTTTTACGATGACAAATTGTCAAATTGTCCGCTCTCGCTAGTTGGCGCAACGCATAATTATAAATTCATGCGTCTGTCCGATCATTGACAATAAAAGTTAGCCAATGAGCGCCCGAGAATTTCTGCAGTTATCGTAAAAAGTCAGATAATTCGACCATTTTTTCAGTGTCACGTCATTCAAAATAGATCAAAATGAAAAATCAAAACCGTTCAATAAATTAAGTCCAGAATTTAAGAAAGAAAGAAGGTAAATATGCAAAGACTCTCGCCAAGAGCAGCAATTTTTCTTAACCGAGATATGCGGATAGTCTTTTTACGCAAATTTATAGAGATTTGTATGGAGACGCCATACTTGTGCCCATCCACATGGGCAGCAACATGGCGGCCGGAAAACAACAGAAACATCTGTCACTGTTTTGCAGCAAAAGCGTGAATTTATCTCTCGAGGAACTCAAAAACCTTAAAATAATACTATTTCTAATGCAAGAACTGTTCAGATAGCCACTTTTTTGAGCAACGCGACAGCTCTCTCGGTCGTCATGTAAATGCAACGTCACGCAAAAGCTAAGAAATTCAAGCGTAGTCTATGACAAAACCAAGAACCCATTTGGATCGAAAATTTGTATGGATGGTGGTTTCCAGCTGCTCTTATACATCATGAAAGTAAAATCTCAGGAGAATTAATAGTTTTGAAGTCTGAATTTTAGGGACGTCATGTGAGAACCTCCAACATGGTAAATGCAATTGAACCTCGATATTTTGAGCTGTCAAGGCCCTAAAAAAATAATTAGAAATAGTGGAAATACTTCTCAAGATAAGATAATATTTTCCTACGAAACGTTTCGGAAATAGGTACACTATAAAGAACATGGAAATATGTCACCAAAAATGACATGGGTAACACTGTTAACGTTATCTTACACCCAAATTATAAACAGTAACTAGTCTTCTTAGGACAAGAACCCGAACTGGCCTTTCCGGAGACTTTAAGGCAGTAGCACGTAAGTGTGGTGGTACCAAAGTTGATAATAACATTTAAACAATAACTGACCTGTTTAATTGAGCTGGTTTTGCCAGTTTAAGTAATGCGATATCGTTACTTTTGCTCAGCGGATTGTTGTAAGATGGATGAACAATCACTTTGCTCACTTGAATGTCCTGTTCAGTACCAACAAGGTTAACACGTCTGTGGGCACCAAGTCTTAATTGAAAGAAACTTTATTAAGGTGTCTGAAAGAACCTCCTAGCTTAGGTGAAAAAGCTATGCTAATTAGGGGACACAAATAAAAAATAGTAAAATATTGATATAAGCATAGGTATGTAAAAAATAAAATAAAAAAAAAAGAAATGATATTTACAATATATTTACAGATTTGAGAATGTAACTAGGAATTACAAAGATGACAACATTTGCATCCGTTATCCATTAATGTAACTATATCTATAGTACCTATCTTGCTTTTGGAACATTTTAAGGTATTTAATCCCCTCAATTCTGGGGATAATTTTCCCCAAAAGTTTGGGCCCCAAGTGGCGGAGGGAGTGCTTGCTGTATGTTACCGTGTTGTGCCCAGCGGCAGAGAAATCAGACTGCCTTAAATTTTTTCTGGATCTATCAGCAATAAAGAAATTGAAATGTAGCTGATGGCACAGTAACTTCAAAGCATTGTCACGCTAACGACACTGTAACGAAAACTGACCGTGGACTGACGACTCAATGAAGGAGGAAAGGAAGGAAGGAAGGAAGGTAGAAAGAAAGGAAGGAAGAAGGAAAGAAATCGATCGATGGATAGATCGATCAATTCCTTGCCTGCCTGCCTGCTTGCTTGCTTCCTTTACTCCTTTTTTTTATTGGTCCATGGCATTTTCGTCTTTCTTTAGTGTGGTAAGGCTAGTTCCCGTTCAGGAACAGTCCTGACTAAAATTCATCGAATCGGCGCTTGTCCCGACGTTGAGCCTTCTCCACTAGTTCCCATTGTTTATTGATTGCGCTTTTACCAATAACGTCGACAATGTTAAAGAAAGAGGCAAAGGCTAGTAACATGAGTCTTTTTAAACGTACCCATTCCAGTTCGTCTGTGTTTTGATTTCTAGTATGTTCAACCTTGATTTGTTGCGTTGTTTCTAACCGAAGGTTTCACCGAAACAGAAGATGATATCAAAGCACGAGATGTTGCCATTGCCAGATTATTCACCATGAAAAACTAATCCAGTCTCACTTTTTAAATACTATTTACTTTCAACCGCTTTCTGTCGCGGTGGCTCTGATAAGAGCCGTTTTGAACGACTCAACAATAAGCCGTTTTAAAATTTTTTCTCTAAGCTTTCGTGCAAGAAAGAAATATCTTTTTCTTTTATGGGTTTCTGATTTTACTTGGCTGTCGATCGAGGTTACAGAGAATGCCTTCTTTCAGAATAACTATTTTTGAAATATATCCGTTGGACGAGGGAATTGTGGTCGTTTTTGTTTTTTAGTGAAATTTGAGTGCGTTTGCATCCCAATTTCAGCACTCACGCATTCAGGCATCGTGTTACTTTTTTCGGATAAAAGGATGACCCCCCGCCCCGTCCGCCGGCCCCCTCAGTCAAGTTGGAAGGTACTCGTATGCCCCTATGGCTATACATATTCCTTGTTTGATTGATTGATTGAATGTTATTTTTGAATTCGTGTGTTCTTAAAAACACGGTATTCACCTATCAGAGTAACAGAAACAAGACTGAAGAAAATTATAATATGGTAATGATATGGTGGTAATAATGTGCATTTATTTCTTTCACAGCTCGTGAACTGGCAGAATCCAACAAGCCCTACAATCTAGTAAACGGGGTAAGTTTCTAAAGAAACTATGGTGCTGCGTCGGTGGGAGTATTATACTTCAAACCCCTCTTCTTCTTCGCTCCGACGAACGGGCTAGCGCTCCAAACGCCAGCTTTCGAATCTTTTTTACGGTGGTCAATTCACATTATCAACTCAGTTGATAAAACCAAATTAAGCCCTACAATCTGATTGGTTTCTGGAGCGGGTGGAATTTTCCCATCCAGCCCGCTACAGCGGGCGGAATCCGTCGTGTTGATCTATAATCGTGAACGAATTAGCGCTAAATGTCAATATTACCCTTTCAGTTTCACACTTTCATCGATGATTGATGAAAGCAAGTTTATCTCTATTCACTTCTAAATGTAAGGAGAGCCACGGTTAGTAAATTCAATTGAGCGTTTTAAAGTTGTGCGAATTTCGTTGTTTGTAGCTCGGCGCTAACGACACTGCACCCCACCCGCCCTCCCTGCGCAGAAGAGAGGTTTGAAACCTGGGCCATCTACACGGAGATCTTCTGAGCCTAGTTTGGGCGCCATGTTGCGCAACTCCGCCGCCGTTGTACGCGCCCACGAGCAATACTGCTAACCATGAGGAAATCCATTCCTAGTTTTTTTTTCTTTCCTATATGAGTATGGGGCTCCGCTTGGCGGCCCTTCGGGCAGCCAGAGCTCCGCTATAAAAGCCGAATAAAGTTGTATAGACCACTTTCGTAAATGGCGGCCAGTTATAAATTCTTTTGCCAGTATTAAAATTAGCCTTACTAACCTCATTTTGAAGCTGATAATTCAAAAGAGTTTTTACTCTGAAACGAGGTTAGTAAGGCTAATTTAAATCAATACAACGGTAGCTATTTATGAAAAGGGTCTATGACACGACTTATTTTGGTATTAATATTTTACCTCACAATGATAGAGCTGGGCTGTTTTCCATTGACACAGTGAGTGGCTGTGACCACCCACTGATCTGACACCAAGGAACCTCCACAGTAAGGGGAACCGGAAGTGGGACGTAACTGAACTTGCCACGGCCAGTCACCATGTGTAGCATTGTCACCGCCGACGATTTTTGATTTCGAGCGAGTGCCACAAGAACCTTTAGAAGAAACGAATACAATTGAATCACATTGAACTGCGTTTTGATAGTGAACTGCCTATCTGTCTGCTTATTACGGAGCCGAGTCGAAGGCCGACTTGGAGGTAGAAAATCTAACCGAAGAGACGATTTTTTTAAGTTAAAAATTAAAAGTTGAGATCGAAAGCCAATTGCAAAAAAACGCAAAAAAAACCCAAATAAATCGGTAACAAATTTAAAAAATGGAACTTGATTAAATAAGCAAAAGGTAAGAGCGCCTGTCTGTAAATATAAAAATCCCACGACGGGACCCAAAATTCGAATTATTATTTTCCTTTACTTCGTCAAATAAACCCTGGTACAGCAATCGTTGTAGGCGTCGCGAGTTGTAGGCTCAGACTCCAAATTTACGAACTACATAATTAACTAACCTCGTAATCCGGAACATACAATAAACGGCGAATCATAATTGCTAACACGATGAAGAAACTAGACTCAAAACTCCAAAAACTGCAGCAAGGCCGCTGGCCTAAAATCTCAA
>JAHPZR010019243.1:20000-25711 GCA_019787425.1 Platygyra sinensis | reverse complement strand
AGAGAACCATGAGAACCAAAAGAACCACAAGAACCACAAGAACCAGAAGAACCAGAGAACCACGAGAACTATGAGAACCACGAGAACCACAAGAACTAGAGAACTACAAGAATTACAAGAACCATGAGAAACAGAAGAACTACAAGAACCAGAGAACCAGAGAACCACAAGAACCAGAAGAACCACAAGAACCACAAGAACCAGAAAACCACAAGAACCAACAGAACCACAAGAACCATGAGAACCACAAGAACCACAAGAACCACAAGAACCACAAGAACCACAAGAACCACAAGAACCATGAGAACCACGAGGACCACGAGAACCACAAGAACGACGAGAACCACAACAACCACAACAACCACAAGAACTAGAGAACCACGAGAACCAGAACCACGGTAACCACAAGACCCGGAGAACCATCAGAACCACGAGAACCACGAGAACCACAAGACCGACGAGAACCACAAGAACCACAACAACCACAAGAACTAGAGAACCACGAGAACCATGAGAACCAGAGAACCACAGTAACCACAAGACCCAGAGAACCATCAGAACCACGAGAACCACAAGAACCAGAGAACCACGAGAACTAGGAGAACCACAAAAACTACAAGAACCAGAGAACCAGAAGAACCAGAAGAACCATGAGAACCATGAGAACCATGAGAACCAGAAGAACCAGAAGAACCAGAAGAACCAGAAGAACCAGAAGAACCAGAAGAACCAGAAGAACCAGAAAACCACAAGAACCAAGAGAACCAGAAGAACCAGAAGAAGCAGAAGAATCCCAAGAACCACAAGAACCAGAGAACCACGAGAACCACGAGAACCACGAGAACACGAGAACCACGAGAACCACGAGAACCACGAGAACCACGAGAACCACGAGAACCACGAGAACCACGAGAACCACGAGAACCACAAGAACCACAAGAACCACAAGAACCACGCAAAACCACAAGAACCACAAGAACAACAAGAACCACAAGAACCAGAGAACCATGAGAACCACGAGAACCACAAGAACTGCAAGAACTGCAAGAACTGCAAGAACTGCAAGAACTGCAAGAACTGCAAGAACTGCAAGAACTGCAAGAACCACAAGAACCACGAGAACCACGAGAACTACGAGAACCACAAGAACCACGAGAAACAGAAGAACCAGAGAACCTGAGAACCACAAGAACCAGAAAACCACAAGAACCAAGAGAACCACAAGAACTAGAAGAACCATGAGAACCACAAGAACCACAAGAACCACATGAACCACAAGACTCACGAGAACCACGAGAACTACGCGAACCACGAGAACAACGAGAACAACGAGAACCACGAGAACCACCAGAACCACAAGAACTAGAGAACCACAAGAACCAGAGAACCACAAGAACCACAAGAACCACAGAACCATGAGAACCACGAGAACCACAGAACCACGAGAACACAATAACCACAAGAACCAGAGAACCACGATAACTAGGAGAACCACAAAAACTACAAGAACCAGAGAACCAGAAGAACCACGAGAACTGCAAGAACCAGAAGTATCACAAGACCCAAAAGAACCACAAGAACCAGAGAACCACAAGAACCACAAGAACCAGAAAACCAAGAGAACCAGAAGAACCAGAAGAACCACAAGATCCACAAGATCCACAAGAACCACAAGAACCAAGAGAACCACGAGAACCACGAGAACCACGAGAACCACAAGAACCACGAGAACCACAAGAACTAGAGAACCACGAGAACCACGAGAACCACCAGAACCACAAGAACCACAAGAACCACAAGAACCACAAGAACCACAATAACCACAAGAACCAGAGAACCGCAAGAACCAGAAGAACCACAAGAACCAGAGAACCTCAAGAACCAAGAGAACCACGAGAACCATGAGAACCACGAGAGCCACAAGAACCACGAGAACCACAAGAACCATGAGAACCAGAGAACCATGATAATAACGAGAACCACGAGAACCAGAGAAGCACGAGAACCACAAGAACCATGAGAACCACGAGAACCACAAGAACCACAAGAGCCAAGAGAACCAGAAGAACCACGAGAACCACAAGTACCACAAGAACCACAAGAACCAGAGAACCACAAGAACTACGAGAACCACGAGAACCATGAGAACCACAAGATCCAGAGAACCACGAGAATTACAAGAACCACAAGAACCAGAGAACCAGAGAACCAGAGAACCACGAGAACCACGAGAACCAGAAGAACCACGAGAAGCACAAGAACCAGAAGAACCAGAGAAGTACGAGAACCACAAGAACCGCAAGAACCAAAGGAACCACGAGAACCACAAGAACCATGAGAACTAGAGAACTATAGAAAAAATTAGGAACCAGGAAAAGATTTTACATGACAAAGTCTAATAAGCAAAATGTGACGTCAGCTGTGGCTATTACACTGGAGATCAGCTAAAGTTTTATGCTTCGCTTCATTTAACATGATTATGGAGACAATCATCAGCTTCGGACCAGAGACATACATGTATCACCTAAGAACAACAGTAACTTTTTAACTAGGTTTTACTTGTGTTGTTTCTAATTATTTTCGTTTTTCAAATGTGCTGGACTTTTCTTGCATGCAAAGTAATAAGTTGGCGACCAAAATTTTTCTGTTAGTCGCCAGCTGGCTCCTGAAAGAAAAAGTTAATTTCGAGCCCTGGACTATAAGCACACTTAATTGTTAATTGTAAAACGTGGTTGGTGGTTTAATGTATTATTAATTATTTACTGTGTGAATTCAAAACCCATGAATTCTTTGATTTGACTTTCTCAAACTCATTAATAATTCATAAGTTTGATGGCCAATTAAAATGGCTAAATTCGTCACATGCTTGAGTTTTGATACCCAACGAAAATCTAGATGAAAACCACACGTGTTTTGGATATCGCATCCAAACCACACATTGTTTTCATCTGATTCCTCATTGGATATCAAGATTCACGCATCAAAACAAAAGAAATTAAACTTAAAAATTAGCATCCGTGGGAACTTGCACTTTTATAAATAATAAAATAATTTTAACAATAAAACTCAGGAAATTGGAGATTAAAACTGTTTTAAATAGACATAGCGTCCGATACTAAAGACTCTTCCATAAACAGTTTTGGTGGGTTATTTCTTTACCTACGTTTTGCTCCAATTCAATGGCAAATTTGCTTTGCCAACAATTCAGACTCAAGCATAACGATTTCCTTAAAGGAGCACTGTCATGGGAGTTTTGCTGTTTGCAGCTTCATTCGTTGCTGAAATCTTTACCTGGTACCTTTACTTGTTCCCAAAATGCTCAAATGGACTAACAGAAACATATCAAACAAATGGTGGCTCAGAGAGCAAACCATAATTAATTTCTGGCAAAATTTTCAAAGAATGGCTCTAGAATTTGAAAAAACTGGCTAGTTTTTTCAAAATTCAATCCATTTCCATCCTCGCCATGCTAAGTGAAAGGCAGCAATAAATGGTTTTGGTGTAGTGATAAAGTCCTACTAGGTAACAAAACTGCATCATTATTTTTGGGTTTCCACTGATGCAAGAACATATTTCGGCACTGTAAAGTGATGCTAAAATACCGTGACAGTTCCCCTTTAATATGTAAGTTTAGCACTTCGAAACCTAATGTAAATCATGTAATATCTGAACAAGCCTCCCGAAGGAATGAAAATTTTTTTACCCGGCGAGTAATTCGCTATTCGTTAAAGTAGTTACCTTGATGACGGGGAATACGACTTTCTTGACTTAATTCTCTCCTTTGTAAACCATTTTTGGTTCCTACACCATGCCGCTCCTTCCTCGCTTGTGCTTGGACGTTAATGAATCATGCATACAAACGCATTCTTTCGGAAAAGGGGAAATATAAAATTTAACACTGCATAATTTCTTATTGTTTCGTTTACGAAAACATGTCACTGCATACATGTAATTTCCTATTGTTTCATTTGAGAAGCCATATCAAAAAACTCGTGCTTCGTGTTTCATCAGGGGTTCCAAACACCTCGAAACAATAAAAGCACTCGGCCTGCGGCCTCGTGCTTCATTACTTTCTCGGTGTTTGGAACCCCTGATGAAACACTCATACTTTTTGATATTAATATTACTTGGCATATAAATTGTGCAACAACCAATCAGGTGGGAGATCAAACCACGCACATGAAAAAACTACAACCCACAGTGCTTATTTCCATGACAGTTTGTAGTTTTTTGATTGGCCCTTCCTCACCACATTCCAGGAATAAGACTGCTGTCTAATTTAATTACCATTAGAGATATAGAGTTTAGGATGCTGGTTTGCTATGCAAACAACAACAATGACAACGACAACGACAACATTTATACCACAAAGAAATAAAGAAATAAAGGTAATACATTAGTTTTGAAACAAATTTATTGTGAACTACCTTTATTGTCAGACCAAGTGTGAGTGCAGACGATGACAGCAGTCAAGATAGTCTTGCTGATGGATCACAGTTTAGTCAAAGGTACAACTTTGGATGAAATATTTTTAATAATCCCTGTCCATTTTCACTCATTGTATATCCTCTATGGCAAATTGAAAAGTAAATTCATAAATTGTTTTTCACTGCAGAAGTAGCCAGTCACAGAATTCAGAGGGGAAACCTGGGGAAGGCGTTTCTACAGGTATGCTCTAAACCTGATAGCCTATGTTAAAAAGTCCTTTCTGTACTGGTGCGGTTGTACTGATGACACCTGTATGGTATAGATCAAGGCATACTGTACCTTTTAATTAGAACTTTAAGTGGACTTTTATAAGGGCATAGCTAAGAGTCAGCCAGTGGCTTATCTTTCCCTGCCAAAGGAAAGTTTATCACTGGCTGAGATTTCAATATAAAACAAAGAATGGCTGTACACAGGTGCTAGAAAGCTGACTTATCTTATTAATGAGCCTATGGAGGTTTCCCTTAGTTGCATAACTGCTTATTATTACAGTGTAGGTCTGCTCTTATGAAGATCAGCACTGCAAAATGGGCATAAAAGTTTTGAAAATGACTTGTCTACACTTAAATGACGCGTGCTTTAAACCTAGCAGGTGCAAATGGAAACACTTATGAGAAAATCACTGGTGAAGCAGAAACATTGGATATTCTCACCTTTGTCAAAGAACACATGGAAAATGGGTCTGTTTCAGTTTTGAGGATTCTTTTTTTTTTTTTTTCGTTGTGGTAACCTTACATAAGAGCCTACTACTGGATTTATTTCACTAGCTGAAAGAGAGCTTATCACTGGATTTAATTTCTCCAGGTAATTTTGATAGTGCACAGACCAAATGAGGGCTGCTGAGTTGGTTACTTAATGAACATATAGTTTTTCATAGCTACATTGCAAGTTGACATTGAATACTGCAGTTAGGTGGGAAAGTGGCATTTTATGAATGTGTGTGGGAACTACTTTCTAACTGAGAGTTTTGAAGTCAAAAAAGTACATGGATCCCACACTGGTTCTCTTGCCTTAGCTGGTACTTGTCCTAGTGATTAATTTAAGTACTGACCCTGTTATTCTGCATTCACCTCACAGGGGAATCATTGATCTGATGAATCAGTATGGAATATGTCTTGCAGCTCAAAATAACAAGACGTGGTAAGTAAACAGAGTTTTCTTCAGTCCTTTGTTCTTCCTCTGGTTTAGTTTAAAGAATTCAAAAGAAGTAAGTTTCTGTGCTCTCG
>JAHPZR010019243.1:0-15000 GCA_019787425.1 Platygyra sinensis | reverse complement strand
CTACTGATTCAATTCGGTTCCTCAGTACTTATTTATTGAAAACATTAATGACTACTTGATAAAACGGCAGTGTCATACTTTAGGCACGAAAGTTAGAGTCTGCCAAACTTTCAATTTGATACTCGGTTTCGTTGCGTCATGTTTTTTGGGAAGTGTTCACGATTAGATGCAACTTAGGGTGGTTACGTATCTTGTTAGTTAGAAAAGGTTGTGCAGGGCTGCAACCAACTGTAGAGCTTGGCAATTGCAAAGCGAAGTAAGTAAAGAGAGCTGCATAGTTGTAGTACTTTATACGCATTGCCAAACTGTGACCCAACCCATCAACCTTAATTTCTACAGAAGTCGTCATATTCTCCTGTAAGTAAGGTTTCAATTTCGTATCTCTTCATTAACTGTCCTGTTGCACATCCAGCAACATTGTAGTTTTGAAAGGAGCTTTTGGCTCATAGGTCTCTTTAACTGATAAAACTGCGTCTCAAACTTGCCGAAAAGATTTCCAAAGAAGTCTGAAGTGTCGACCGATACAAGTTACAAATATACTGGTTCAAGTAGTATCGTTTTTGTGTGATAACTGTCAACTGTGTTGTTAGGTCAGTGAGCTTGGCATGTCCATTCCTGAGAGACCAGCGCAGCTGTTGTTACTACAAGACTCGCTTATTAAGCTCAAAGACTATGAGGTTTGTTTCAAAAATTCTCTTTCTCACTGTTGTCTTGAGGATGTATTGCACTGTATACGGGGTGCCATTTCAAATCTCAAATTTCTAAGGGAGTTGTGTGTTGGCCCGCTGTTATGTAACGCCAGCGTTGAATTCCAAATGTTAATGGGAACAAGTAGCTGCTAACATTCGCGTTCTCCAAAATATGCAGAATGTAGGCCCCATCCAGACGTATCTGGATTTTTCTGAATCCGCAACGTTTTCTTTCCGGATACGGCTTCCATCCACATGTATTTGGCGAATCTGAATATTTTTGAGTACACTCTCCCGAGTGGAAAATATTAAATCCGCAACGAATTCGCTAACTTGTGGACCGGCAGGGAAATTTTTTAATCGGGCCAACCCGGAAAGAAAAAGTTGTGGGTTGCGGATTCAAACATATCCGGATATGTGTGGATGGGGCCTAAGTTATTTCACGTTCTTTTTCCCTGCGTTTGCAGAGGACGGAAAAGAAATGTTCAAAGATTAATAACGCACGTGCGCAGCCATTATTTTTCTCATTAAACCTCTTATTTGCTGGCTTTCTCACTGCCGTTACCTTCGTGGTTTTCGTAAGGTCCCGTATGATTTGCAGAAACGTTACTGGGTCTAAGAAATATGCCACTGCATGGGCGAACCTTGTTGTACAGTTTGATTGAAGCGTAGTAATTTTGTGGATCGATGCGCTTTAGTGCACATGCCCTCTTAGGAAGGTCATTGATGAAAAACAGGAGGTCGTACTTTCACTATTAGAACTATAAAGGAATGGAATTGCATGAATGCCCACATTAGAAATAATGGCCCGCTAGCAAGTTTTAAGCATAATGTTTTTAAATCCTTTCTAGCAGAACAAAAGGCTGTGATGCTCCTTAGACTGTCTGTAATTGTATAATTATTATCTTTTATCTGAAATTTTCTTTGGTAATGGTATATTTTATAGTTATTAGTTGTTGTATTTATTTTTTGTAATTGTTTTTGAGGGCCACGGAATCATCAGTGTCTTGGGATTACTGTTGAGTTTTTCTCTCTTTAAATAAAACCTATTATTGATTTTTTTTCCTTTCGTTATTGCAGCAATGTCTCACGTGTTCTGAGGTTGCTCTCAATGAAGCTGTGTCGCAGATGAGTCCGTGCGATGCCTGGTCTACTGCTCTCTCCAGGCTCTTTGGCTGCATTGATAGGTTAGGCCTGAATTGATCAGAGTACATGTATGTCCTTGATGTTCTCTCTTGCTTTGTAAAATCTGAAACAGAAACCCATTAAATGTTTTCGGAGTGTCCCTGCGACTAGTCCCCTGAAGAGTTTACACGAAGGGACTGGTCACAGGGACTTGTTCCACGAACAGTTCACGCGAAGCGTTTTGAGGAGCAAGTCGCAGGGACATGTCCCAAAAATTCAAACTGGTTTGAAATCATGGAACTATTCGTAGGGACCAAAGTTTGGTCCCTCAGGCTAGATTTTGAAGCAAAAATGGCCAGTTCATATGATGGGACTTGTCCCCGCGACTTGTTGCAAGAACTAGTCGCAGGGACTAGTCCCCTCGTGTGTGCTGACCTTAAAGGGCTTTTGTCACGCTAAGCGCATGTGATGTCTTGATTGACACCGATAATTTTTAACCAATAAAAATCCTAATGCTGTCACGTGCGACACCACGAAGTTGCCGCGTGTCGGCAGCTTTCGTCCTGAGCTGTTTCGAAAGTCTCCTCTCGAGGACATCGTATTTCTCGATGATATTCGACTCAAAACACAAAATATACCGTTTAGATCTTTCATATCTTTCATAGATGACTTCTAAACAGTTCTTCAACATCAGTAATACAATTTTCCGCACCACTCACAAGGTCGATGTAGAAGGATTTTTTTCTCACCAATATCAACTTTGAAAATGGTTCCGTTGGATGTGAAATCAAATTGCGGTATGTGCGCAGAATGGTGTCAAATGCCTTTAAAAGACAATGTGTTCCTTTTTAAAATGACAGTTTGTGCCCTGGTTACAAGGCTGAAATCAGACTGAACCAGTTGTAATAGTCGTGAGGTAATTTCAGTAGGAAAAAAGCATAATGCTTGAGTATTGCTCTGGAGTAGTTGAAAGGGATGCTTCTGACTTGTTTATTTCATTTGCGACGGAGAGGAAATCTTTATTTTTTGTTTTATTTTAAATCCAGGAGTATTTTGGAATGTAAGAACGTGTTGGACAAGATTCCTCAGGATAAACTCTGCAGATTAACTCAAAACATCATCAAGGTACAGTGATCCGGTCTTAATTAAATACGAATATAAGGACATTCCTACCGTTTTTTCGTTAGTGTTTTAGTATTGATTAAGAAGTTATATTAAAGTAATCACTTGGTGCCGTCACCACATTTTCAAACAACTCCTAGATAATTAAAAGTACTCTGCTGTGCCACGTATTTTCAACTCTCTTCTGGTTGTTAATGTTTAGAATTGTGATGAAACACTGTTTCCCATGCTTGATATGTTACTTCTCAAACTCATTAATTATTCATGCAGCTCTTAACCAACCAGAGTATCTTATTCTGGTCAGGTGGATGAGTTTAGAAACCCAATGAAAAACGAGTTCAAAACACGGCTTTGAAAGAAACCCGTGTTTGAAACAATTTCTTAATCTGCATATTCATAAAGCAACAAAAACACGTGGCGATTAACAACTTTATTAAATCATACATTTTACGAAACAAACTTTAAACCTAAATTATTTACTGCTAACGTTGAATGTAACGGTACAGTTGTTAAACTACCCAAAACAGAAAGGCCCATTCTTTTTGTAAATTTAAATTCTCGCTCGATGGTGGCGACCTCGTGTTTTGGTTCACTTTCAACCTTGCTGTACACTTCCGACCTAAATTGGCACTGACGTTAGAAATTTTATCAGGCCAAATGCACTCGTTACCTCGGAATTGCGCTGGCCACACACTTTTTCTCTTCTTCGCTAGTTTTAGGAGGTCTAAATCTGCACTTTGCCATTTGCTCTGTGAAGCAACGTGTTCGCTCGGAACTGACAAACAGCTAGGTAACAACGTGACATCAGTTGATGAATATCCAAAAATTGTCACGACACAGCGCAGCAATTAGGTGATAGGATCATGCACATCATGCACATTGTTTTGAGGATCATGTGCATTTCACTTCTCAAATATAATAGTTGAATTAGGAAATCTTATTCAAATGATAATTTAAACTAATTTTCTTTTTTGGAGAAGTAATTTAAAAAACTCGTGCTTCGGGTTTCATCAGATTTCCAAACGCTCGAAAACAATAAAACCAAATGTTTCTCGCGTTTGGAAACCTGATGAAACCCTCGCACTCGTTTTTGAAATATTACATAAACAGCACCAACCACACACATCTACAACTGCCCACACGCAATAAGCATGCAGTGACTTTGTTTCAGAAAATGCATCATGGTCCTTTAATTCATCTCTGCACAGGTTTTAGAGGCTTCCATGAACGCTTCTGAGAACAGTTCTGATCCGCCGTTAGCAACTGCCAAGCCCTGGGTTCTCCTCTACAGGGTCATCAAACAGTAAGTTCGCACTCTTTTCTTAATCTAAAAGCTCCATTGAGACTGGTCACCAGCTGAGTGCGCTAGGGTATCTGGGATTGTTTGTTCTTTTAATATAATTAGATCTTTCAAGTGTGGAAAGTAAATCGGAAATAACTTTTTCGGGTCTTCTTTAGAACCTATGTTATCTTGACTTAATTCACTCATGTATTTTACGTTGTTTTCCTTACTAATATGTCTTGTCAGTAACTGTGCTCACACTGTGTGTGGTTCCTCCTAAAATGTTCTGCAATTGGTACAAGATTTAATGGAGCCGAAACCAATTGTGGAATTCCACACATTTTAGGCATCCTACTGAAGAACAGTTACGAATTTGAGATATTGTTAGAAGCAACATTTATTTACAGTCTGTCCCCTTCGAAATGTCCTTCTTGCTGCCGCTCTCCTGTTTTTTTTTTTTTTTGCATCTTTTAATTTTCTTCATATTTTAGCCAGGAGAAGTATGAAGAGACAGTTGATAAGTCCCCAAAGACATGTGTGCAGTCTATTCCTCCACCTACAGACACTCCAATGCCTGAGACTGCGAGCACAGATAGCAATGTGAGCAGTGTCAGTGTTATTAGTGACATGCCTGCTAGCAACATATCACCGTCGCTGCAGTTTCTGCGCACTGCGCATGAGCATCTTGGCAGGTAAGGAAAACAAGTGAATTTTGAAACGATGTCTTGTAATGTGCCCTGGATTCCCTGGTTTTCTTCTTACCATAAATGCAGACGTATAAATACTGGTTGTCAGAAAAGAGAAGTGTTCGGGGTTTTTCTTTACGTCAAGTAAATTGTTGGATGGAGGCAGCGTGGCCGAGTGTTTGGGGCAGCGGACTTGAAATCCGGAGGTCACGGGTTCGAGTCTCGCTCTGACCACTTAGCTGGAGTTGTTTCTCGGTGACACAGTTCAGCTCCTCGGTCATGTTTTTCAATAACCAACTATTTATTTTGACTACCGTCATTTGGGATTTTTAAACCCATCATGTTTATTTGCCATATTTTTTTCGCTCTATTAAAGTAGCATCCCTGTGAATTAGCTAAGCGCATTGATCACTAAAAGCAACAACATTTGAACGTTTTGAACATATGGAACA
The DNA here is from genome assembly GCA_019787425.1 of Platygyra sinensis. Lineage (NCBI taxonomy): Eukaryota > Metazoa > Cnidaria > Anthozoa > Scleractinia > Merulinidae > Platygyra > Platygyra sinensis. The sequence continues at coordinate 9,644 of JAHPZR010019243.1, read as the reverse complement.
TTGATCTACTTTTTGGCTATTTCCTGTCCCAACACTCTGAGTTTTATTTTTATTTGTTTAAGGCGTGGTTGGTGTTGTAACAATGAAGGAGTGTTCTTGTTGCTTAAAGTGGAGGTTCTCACAGAGGAAATTGCAAAACCAGGTGTCCCGGCAAGAGAGGTGAGTCATGTATAAAATAAATTATTATTATTCATCATTGATATAAATTGTTTATTCATAAAACTATTCTCTTCGTTAGGGATTTACTTAAAATCAGTTTACTTTTGTCGGTTGAACTATTGTGTAGAAGCAATCCATACCATCCAAATAAATTACTCTAAGAAAAATCTAGAATAAAACGCAAAGGTGACAGCTGAAACTATCTGCTGTGCGTTTTGTCGTGAGCAGCACCAGGATCTTTTGCTACCGCCTACCATGTGAGGTGAATTTAACAAATTGACGTCAGTTTTTTATGCGGCTGTTCTGTTATTGATCGTGAATTTCATCATAACATTGTCAAAGTAGCTGTGGATCCACGAGGCGATAGCCGAGTGGATCCGCAGACTACTTTGACAGCGTTATGACGAAATTCATTGTCAATAACAGGACAGACGCATTAAAAACTGACATCAATTTGTTTTTTACGGTAACAAATTGTCGAATTGCCTGCTGTCGCTCGCTGACGCGTCGCGTGAATTTCAAATTCATGTGTCTGTCCGCATATTGACAATAAAATTTAACCAATGAGCGCGCATGAATTTCTGCAGTTATCGTAAAAATGGCGTTGGACAGAGCGTTGTCAGTGATGAAAACGACTCGCACTTACAGTGTGTTCTGACCAATCAAAGCAAAGATCTTGTTGCTTCAACCAATCAAGTATTCCCGCGACTTTCCCCGCGCTTTTTGCAAGTCGCGTTAATTGGCATCCGCGAATTTTACCGCACTTTTTTCGCCAAATGTTTTCGCTTCGAGCAGCTTTGATAAGTGCAGTGTTAGTTTAACAAAATTTGCAGTTATAATTTAAAGTCATTCCCTTTGGAAAACTAATTTGAAATGCTAGGTACTCTTTTATCTTGTAGGAACTGGTTCGCGATCTGGAACAGTGTTTTTTATGTCTTTATGGCCATCCTTCTATCTCTAAGAAAGCGAAGGTATGAGGCAACTTAATGGGATGAATGTTTCAAAGTGTCTCTGTTCGCGACCCTTAACGTCAAGTACGCTATGAGTGTCTACGATTTAAGTCTCCTATCAAAGATGTTTACGGTACACGGATGTGAACGCATACGACCCTTTTTGTGCGTTTTTCTTGCCCTTGTTTTGTTGTAGTGAGTGCAGTTGCGTTGAATAATTCTGACGAGATATTAAACTAAAAACTTTTCTATCTTTTAAGGCTCGAAATCTCGTGGAACACAACTCGTCCCAAGTAAGTAGTTCGTATCTTTCACTGCTAAGCTTGACCTGTTTCGATCTACTACCCTATCTTCTCTCATAAAATTGTGCTTTAGCGCAGGTTTTGAAATGTGCGTGACATGCATGTTTGGGGTTGACAGAAGTGTTAATTTATTTTCAGCTAACAATTACGGTATTTTTTATTTTGGTTTTTTAATTTTCAAAATTAAAAGAAGCGTTACAGTGCATACAATTTGCAGTTCTTATAGAAAAGTTGAAACAACAACAACAAAAGTAAATTCAGTTTAGAAGATATTGCCTCCAGTAGACCACCTTGAAGCCAAACACAACTGATTACAGGATGATTGTTGCACAGTGTTGCCTCTATAAAGAAAGTTCATAATTTAACTGTAACCCATGTATAAAAACCTTCTTGATCTTGTTTTTACGTGTCAGTGACCAACATGAAAGCCTATGCTACTTGGTCCCTGAGCATATTTTATTTGGCTATGTATTATATTTCTTTTCTCTTTTAATTGATGGAATTTCTGTAATACTCTCAATAATTTTGTAAATAGTGCATAAGAATAAATATCTGAAATCTAAATTTTTCTTGGCTAAACAGGTTCTAAGTTTTTACACGCGGGTGTTTTACTGTAGTTATTGACGTTGTCTTTGTTTATTGTTCAAACAGATTGCCCTGACCTGGAGTAACTCTGTTGTAGTATTTGATTATTTTAAACCCCCAGAGCCGCCCACCTTTGATAGCAAAGCCAACACCATTTCTGCAGAGGTGAGATGGGTTTTGATTCCTGCATTTAAGATCTAGATAACAACCGGTCGATCGCATTAGATAACAAACAACTGACAATGCTACGCCATGTTTCTATAAGCAGCTTTTTTTTCAGTTTGAGAGTTCTATATGGCTGGATTGCCACTGTGAGAGGTGTTCCCTGCAAGATTAAAGAACTAATGTGCTATGACAATACATAATGTACTTAATTTTGCCTTCATCAGTGAAATTAATCTAACTGCCAGTTCTCAGAAGAGGTCTGTGTGCAAAACATTTGGCGAAAAAAGTGCGGTAAAATTCGCGGATGCCAATTAACGCGACTTGCAAAAAGCGCGGGGAAAGTCGCGGGAATACTTGATTGGTTGAAGCAACAAGATCTTTGCTTTGATTGGTCAGAACACACTGTAAGTGCGAGTCGTTTTCATCACTGACAACGCTCTGTCCAACGCCATTTTTACGATAACTGCAGAAATTCATGCGCGCTCATTGGTTAAATTTTATTGTCAATATGCGGACAGACACATGAATTTGAAATTCACGCGACGCGTCAGCGAGCGACAGCAGGCAATTCGACAATTTGTTACCGTAAAAAACAAATTGATGTCAGTTTTTAATGCGTCTGTCCTGTTATTGACAATGAATTTCGTCATAACGCTGTCAAAGTAGTCTGCGGATCCACTCGGCTATCGCCTCGTGGATCCACAGCTACTTTGACAATGTTATGATGAAATTCACGATCAATAACAGAACAGCCGCATAAAAAACTGACGTCAATTTGTTAAATTCACCTCACATGGTAGGCGGTAGCAAAAGATCCTGGTGCTGCTCACGACAAAACGCACAGCAGATAGTTTCAGCTGTCACCTTTGCGTTTTATTCTAGATTTTTCTTAGAGTAATTTATTTGGATGGTATGGATTGCTTCTACACAATAGTTCAACCGACAAAAGTAAACTGATTTTAAGTAAATCCCTAACGAAGAGAATAGTTTTATGAATAAACAATTTATATCAATGATGAATAATAATAATTTATTTTATACATGACTCACCTCTCTTGCCGGGACACCTGGTTTTGCAATTTCCTCTGTGAGAACCTCCACTTTAAGCAACAAGAACACTCCTTCATTGTTACAACACCAACCACGCCTTAAACAAATAAAAATAAAACTCAGAGTGTTGGGACAGGAAATAGCCAAAAAGTAGATCAATGTTCCATATGTTCAAAACGTTCAAATGTTGTTGCTTTTAGTGATCAATGCGCTTAGCTAATTCACAGGGATGCTACTTTAATAGAGCGAAAAAAATATGGCAAATAAACATGATGGGTTTAAAAATCCCAAATGACGGTAGTCAAAATAAATAGTTGGTTATTGAAAAACATGACCGAGGAGCTGAACTGTGTCACCGAGAAACAACTCCAGCTAAGTGGTCAGAGCGAGACTCGAACCCGTGACCTCCGGATTTCAAGTCCGCTGCCCCAAACACTCGGCCACGCTGCCTCCATCCAACAATTTACTTGACGTAAAGAAAAACCCCGAACACTTCTCTTTTCTGACAACCAGTATTTATACGTCTGCATTTATGGTAAGAAGAAAACCAGGGAATCCAGGGCACATTACAAGACATCGTTTCAAAATTCACTTGTTTTCCTTACCTGCCAAGATGCTCATGCGCAGTGCGCAGAAACTGCAGCGACGGTGATATGTTGCTAGCAGGCATGTCACTAATAACACTGACACTGCTCACATTGCTATCTGTGCTCGCAGTCTCAGGCATTGGAGTGTCTGTAGGTGGAGGAATAGACTGCACACATGTCTTTGGGGACTTATCAACTGTCTCTTCATACTTCTCCTGGCTAAAATATGAAGAAAATTAAAAGATGCAAAAAAAAAAAAAAACAGGAGAGCGGCAGCAAGAAGGACATTTCGAAGGGGACAGACTGTAAATAAATGTTGCTTCTAACAATATCTCAAATTCGTAACTGTTCTTCAGTAGGATGCCTAAAATGTGTGGAATTCCACAATTGGTTTCGGCTCCATTAAATCTTGTACCAATTGCAGAACATTTTAGGAGGAACCACACACAGTGTGAGCACAGTTACTGACAAGACATATTAGTAAGGAAAACAACGTAAAATACATGAGTGAATTAAGTCAAGATAACATAGGTTCTAAAGAAGACCCGAAAAAGTTATTTCCGATTTACTTTCCACACTTGAAAGATCTAATTATATTAAAAGAACAAACAATCCCAGATACCCTAGCGCACTCAGCTGGTGACCAGTCTCAATGGAGCTTTTAGATTAAGAAAAGAGTGCGAACTTACTGTTTGATGACCCTGTAGAGGAGAACCCAGGGCTTGGCAGTTGCTAACGGCGGATCAGAACTGTTCTCAGAAGCGTTCATGGAAGCCTCTAAAACCTGTGCAGAGATGAATTAAAGGACCATGATGCATTTTCTGAAACAAAGTCACTGCATGCTTATTGCGTGTGGGCAGTTGTAGATGTGTGTGGTTGGTGCTGTTTATGTAATATTTCAAAAACGAGTGCGAGGGTTTCATCAGGTTTCCAAACGCGAGAAACATTTGGTTTTATTGTTTTCGAGCGTTTGGAAATCTGATGAAACCCGAAGCACGAGTTTTTTAAATTACTTCTCCAAAAAAGAAAATTAGTTTAAATTATCATTTGAATAAGATTTCCTAATTCAACTATTATATTTGAGAAGTGAAATGCACATGATCCTCAAAACAATGTGCATGATGTGCATGATCCTATCACCTAATTGCTGCGCTGTGTCGTGACAATTTTTGGATATTCATCAACTGATGTCACGTTGTTACCTAGCTGTTTGTCAGTTCCGAGCGAACACGTTGCTTCACAGAGCAAATGGCAAAGTGCAGATTTAGACCTCCTAAAACTAGCGAAGAAGAGAAAAAGTGTGTGGCCAGCGCAATTCCGAGGTAACGAGTGCATTTGGCCTGATAAAATTTCTAACGTCAGTGCCAATTTAGGTCGGAAGTGTACAGCAAGGTTGAAAGTGAACCAAAACACGAGGTCGCCACCATCGAGCGAGAATTTAAATTTACAAAAAGAATGGGCCTTTCTGTTTTGGGTAGTTTAACAACTGTACCGTTACATTCAACGTTAGCAGTAAATAATTTAGGTTTAAAGTTTGTTTCGTAAAATGTATGATTTAATAAAGTTGTTAATCGCCACGTGTTTTTGTTGCTTTATGAATATGCAGATTAAGAAATTGTTTCAAACACGGGTTTCTTTCAAAGCCGTGTTTTGAACTCGTTTTTCATTGGGTTTCTAAACTCATCCACCTGACCAGAATAAGATACTCTGGTTGGTTAAGAGCTGCATGAATAATTAATGAGTTTGAGAAGTAACATATCAAGCATGGGAAACAGTGTTTCATCACAATTCTAAACATTAACAACCAGAAGAGAGTTGAAAATACGTGGCACAGCAGAGTACTTTTAATTATCTAGGAGTTGTTTGAAAATGTGGTGACGGCACCAAGTGATTACTTTAATATAACTTCTTAATCAATACTAAAACACTAACGAAAAAACGGTAGGAATGTCCTTATATTCGTATTTAATTAAGACCGGATCACTGTACCTTGATGATGTTTTGAGTTAATCTGCAGAGTTTATCCTGAGGAATCTTGTCCAACACGTTCTTACATTCCAAAATACTCCTGGATTTAAAATAAAACAAAAAATAAAGATTTCCTCTCCGTCGCAAATGAAATAAACAAGTCAGAAGCATCCCTTTCAACTACTCCAGAGCAATACTCAAGCATTATGCTTTTTTCCTACTGAAATTACCTCACGACTATTACAACTGGTTCAGTCTGATTTCAGCCTTGTAACCAGGGCACAAACTGTCATTTTAAAAAGGAACACATTGTCTTTTAAAGGCATTTGACACCATTCTGCGCACATACCGCAATTTGATTTCACATCCAACGGAACCATTTTCAAAGTTGATATTGGTGAGAAAAAAATCCTTCTACATCGACCTTGTGAGTGGTGCGGAAAATTGTATTACTGATGTTGAAGAACTGTTTAGAAGTCATCTATGAAAGATATGAAAGATCTAAACGGTATATTTTGTGTTTTGAGTCGAATATCATCGAGAAATACGATGTCCTCGAGAGGAGACTTTCGAAACAGCTCAGGACGAAAGCTGCCGACACGCGGCAACTTCGTGGTGTCGCACGTGACAGCATTAGGATTTTTATTGGTTAAAAATTATCGGTGTCAATCAAGACATCACATGCGCTTAGCGTGACAAAAGCCCTTTAAGGTCAGCACACACGAGGGGACTAGTCCCTGCGACTAGTTCTTGCAACAAGTCGCGGGGACAAGTCCCATCATATGAACTGGCCATTTTTGCTTCAAAATCTAGCCTGAGGGACCAAACTTTGGTCCCTACGAATAGTTCCATGATTTCAAACCAGTTTGAATTTTTGGGACATGTCCCTGCGACTTGCTCCTCAAAACGCTTCGCGTGAACTGTTCGTGGAACAAGTCCCTGTGACCAGTCCCTTCGTGTAAACTCTTCAGGGGACTAGTCGCAGGGACACTCCGAAAACATTTAATGGGTTTCTGTTTCAGATTTTACAAAGCAAGAGAGAACATCAAGGACATACATGTACTCTGATCAATTCAGGCCTAACCTATCAATGCAGCCAAAGAGCCTGGAGAGAGCAGTAGACCAGGCATCGCACGGACTCATCTGCGACACAGCTTCATTGAGAGCAACCTCAGAACACGTGAGACATTGCTGCAATAACGAAAGGAAAAAAAATCAATAATAGGTTTTATTTAAAGAGAGAAAAACTCAACAGTAATCCCAAGACACTGATGATTCCGTGGCCCTCAAAAACAATTACAAAAAATAAATACAACAACTAATAACTATAAAATATACCATTACCAAAGAAAATTTCAGATAAAAGATAATAATTATACAATTACAGACAGTCTAAGGAGCATCACAGCCTTTTGTTCTGCTAGAAAGGATTTAAAAACATTATGCTTAAAACTTGCTAGCGGGCCATTATTTCTAATGTGGGCATTCATGCAATTCCATTCCTTTATAGTTCTAATAGTGAAAGTACGACCTCCTGTTTTTCATCAATGACCTTCCTAAGAGGGCATGTGCACTAAAGCGCATCGATCCACAAAATTACTACGCTTCAATCAAACTGTACAACAAGGTTCGCCCATGCAGTGGCATATTTCTTAGACCCAGTAACGTTTCTGCAAATCATACGGGACCTTACGAAAACCACGAAGGTAACGGCAGTGAGAAAGCCAGCAAATAAGAGGTTTAATGAGAAAAATAATGGCTGCGCACGTGCGTTATTAATCTTTGAACATTTCTTTTCCGTCCTCTGCAAACGCAGGGAAAAAGAACGTGAAATAACTTAGGCCCCATCCACACATATCCGGATATGTTTGAATCCGCAACCCACAACTTTTTCTTTCCGGGTTGGCCCGATTAAAAAATTTCCCTGCCGGTCCACAAGTTAGCGAATTCGTTGCGGATTTAATATTTTCCACTCGGGAGAGTGTACTCAAAAATATTCAGATTCGCCAAATACATGTGGATGGAAGCCGTATCCGGAAAGAAAACGTTGCGGATTCAGAAAAATCCAGATACGTCTGGATGGGGCCTACATTCTGCATATTTTGGAGAACGCGAATGTTAGCAGCTACTTGTTCCCATTAACATTTGGAATTCAACGCTGGCGTTACATAACAGCGGGCCAACACACAACTCCCTTAGAAATTTGAGATTTGAAATGGCACCCCGTATACAGTGCAATACATCCTCAAGACAACAGTGAGAAAGAGAATTTTTGAAACAAACCTCATAGTCTTTGAGCTTAATAAGCGAGTCTTGTAGTAACAACAGCTGCGCTGGTCTCTCAGGAATGGACATGCCAAGCTCACTGACCTAACAACACAGTTGACAGTTATCACACAAAAACGATACTACTTGAACCAGTATATTTGTAACTTGTATCGGTCGACACTTCAGACTTCTTTGGAAATCTTTTCGGCAAGTTTGAGACGCAGTTTTATCAGTTAAAGAGACCTATGAGCCAAAAGCTCCTTTCAAAACTACAATGTTGCTGGATGTGCAACAGGACAGTTAATGAAGAGATACGAAATTGAAACCTTACTTACAGGAGAATATGACGACTTCTGTAGAAATTAAGGTTGATGGGTTGGGTCACAGTTTGGCAATGCGTATAAAGTACTACAACTATGCAGCTCTCTTTACTTACTTCGCTTTGCAATTGCCAAGCTCTACAGTTGGTTGCAGCCCTGCACAACCTTTTCTAACTAACAAGATACGTAACCACCCTAAGTTGCATCTAATCGTGAACACTTCCCAAAAAACATGACGCAACGAAACCGAGTATCAAATTGAAAGTTTGGCAGACTCTAACTTTCGTGCCTAAAGTATGACACTGCCGTTTTATCAAGTAGTCATTAATGTTTTCAATAAATAAGTACTGAGGAACCGAATTGAATCAGTAGCTGTAGTGACTTCAGATGTTTAGCGTACCTTGGTCTTGGGCTGTGGCTGGTGGAGTGTGGGCATTAGGCGCATCACGACATCTTCATAATAACCTGACTCGTACAGCCGTTGAACCTGTTAAGAGGATCACCATTTGCAACGCAATGAGAAAAAAATATTTACTTCTAAGTCCACACAGGCCGAATAAGCAACATTCGGGCTACACCTTCGTCACCTACCATATGATGGAAATCTCGAGCTCACAATCTAATTGTTAAGTAGACAGTGAGTAACCTACAATCATGGACAAAAGCTTGGGGCAAATTTGCACTTTTGGCGTTTTTGGGCACATACCAGAATGAGATGCGAATAAAACTTCACCTACTTAACCTCGCCCACCCCCATACAATGTTGAAAACTAGTTCTTCCAGTTTCACCTGATTTTCAACATTGCTTTGGGAGGAGGGGAGGGGGCGGCAACGTGTTTTTAAAAGGATGGCAAACTTAACGCTTTTTTTTTCAATTTTCAATTGTAAAACACAGATAATTCAATACAATAAATAAGTGGCCCAAGGAATTTTGTTCACGATTGTAGCAGTGTGCAGTTGTCAAAACAGAGAGACCACTTCTTTACGTTTTCGAAACAATTACTGGCTCTTGATTCCTCTACGTCAAAGAAATCTCGAGTTCATAGTCTAATTAAATAGAGACACTCTTGATACTTTGAGAGAACTGCTGCGTTTGGGACTCATGTTTCCGCAGCATTTCTTGTTCTCCCAAATTTTCATTCGTGCACGGTTTCCATAACTTGATAGAAGCACGGAAAATATTTATACTTTTTACACAGCAAATAGGTTCAATGAATAGTTCGTTAACATACCTCTTCTAACGACTGACACCTTTGTAGTGATTCAAGTTTCTTTTGGACATGATCTATA
>JAHPZR010019242.1:25000-39569 GCA_019787425.1 Platygyra sinensis | reverse complement strand
CGCCCCTGACCCTGCATAAACCTGGCAAAGTTCTTTGTCGTGTGTTCTTGTTTGTTTTATTAGGGATTTACCCTGCATAAACTTGGCAAAGTTCTTTGTCGTGTGTTGTTGTTTGTTTTATTAGGGGTTTACCCAACATAAACCTGGCAAAGTTCTTTGTCGTGTGTTGTTGTTTGTTTTATTAGGGGTTTACCCTGCATAAACCTGGCAAAGTTCTTTGTCGTGTGTTGTTGTTTGTTTTATTAGGGGTTTACCCTGCATAAACCTGGCAAAGTTCTTTGTCGTGTGTTGTTGTTTGTTTTATTAGGGGTTTACCCTGCATAAACCTGGCAAAGTTCTTTGTCGTGTGTTGTTGTTTGTTTTATTAGGGGTTTACCCTGCATAAACCTGGCAAAGTTCTTTGTCGTGTGTTGTTGTTTGTTTTATTAGGGGTTTACCCAACATAAACCTGGCAAAGTTCTTTGTCGTGTGTTGTTGTTTGTTTTATTAGGGGTTTACCCTGCATAAACCTGGCAAAGTTCTTTGTCGTGTGTTGTTGTTTGTTTTATTAGGGGTTTACCCTGCATAAACTTGGCAAAGTTCTTTGTCGTGTGTTGTTGTTTGTTTTATTAGGGGTTTACCCAGCATAAACCTGGCAAAGTTCTTTGTCGTGTGTTGTTGTTTGTTTTATTAGGGGTTTACCCTGCATAAACCCGGCAAAAGACAAAAGGTGGTTACGTGTCCTCATCATACAACTAACCAATAGAAGCATTGTGATTATATGATTCATGCATAGTACAAGCGTAAAACAAAACACGTGCAGGATCAAGGACCTTCCGATATAAATCTTAGCCTGTTTGTTTGCTTGTTTGATGTTTACCGGCCTTCTTAACCATTTCCCACTGTCTATTAGCTATGGTTGAAAGGTCTAGCATACCTTAATATAAGGCTCATATTTTTGTCCAGTTTTCCAGCACTCGTACATGTCCACAACCAGCTGAGATAAGACAGAGGGTTCCACCTGCAAATACGAGAAAAAGACACTGACTTAAAACCATTGCCAAGCTTGTATTCTAGAATTTCTTCTTGGAAACACAACGAATTACCATCCCCTTTTACCATCAATGATCTGCCAGATACGGTTTAAACTTATCTTATGATGTAGTCAATAAAAATTCCAGCAGCCAGGTTAAGAGAATAAAGGAACTGATGATCTAAAGGAAAATGTCTTGACTGATAACCAAACTGTTGCAGACAACAGAGAAAATGGACGTTACAAAATTACAAGAGAAGATGAAGGCAAGAGAGTTAATAAAGGTTAATAAAGGTTATGCAAGGTTATCCCTGTCAAGTTATTTTTAGACATAGTAACCAGTTCTCTTTCAGTTAATGCTACCATGCGCGTTTCGTGGATGATTTCGTGGAGAATTAAAATATGCGTCATAAGCAACTTGGCCTGTTCACGCGAGTAAAATTCGCGTTACAGTATTGGCTACTTAAACTGAGACCCTCCTGGGATTTCCGAAAACAGGACTGATCTAAAAATAACTTGAGTTGGATTATATTACCTTCGGAATAATTACTCTCTTACTCTTCGTGCTTTCTTACAATCAAACTAGAAAGCTCTCTTTTCTCGTTAGCAGGCAAATAGAAAAAAATAGCCGGTATTTTGCAGCATTGCTGAATTGCAATTTTTACCTCCTGGTGTGTGATACTCGTTCAACAGATTTGAACTTGATGCTTACCTTCGAGTCCTGTTTAGAGACTCGGACTTTCATTATTTCCTGCGAATACTCAAAAGCCTGTAAATAGATTCAATGCAAACATAAGAAAACAATGGAACAATATCCATCAACCATAGTAATCAGATTCACGACTGGTTCATTTTCTGGGATTGAGTGGTAATTCTCGGTATATCCCCACAAAAAATATCAAAGGGCACGAGCACTAAGAAAGTTGTCATGAAAGCTTGTCGTCATAACAATACGTCACGTTACACCGCAACCACAAAAAATGCGGGCTCATTCAGTTTTAGAATTTTTTAAAAATTGTTCCGTCAGGAGATAAGGTAGTGGCTCACCCTACCGGGCAAGGTTAAAACTTTGTCAACCGTAAAACAGGATTCAGTGGAAAAGTGAAAGCGATGGTTAAACGGAATCCAAGCGGAAATATCATGGCTGAATGTCAGTGGTCGAGTAAGCGACACAAATGTCACTGAAAGACTATCATTTATTTCAGTTTCTTCAAGTTTCTCACCTTCCTAGCCAAATAGTGTCTCTCGTTGTCTCTCAAGTATTTTCTGCCAAAACGAAAAAAAATTCAAATAAAAAAAGATAACTCAACTGATGAACGAATGTAAAACACGCTACGGTACAATGACTGTCAGAGTGTCTTAGTTTAGGTGGATTTTGCCACCTCGAACAATAGGAATTGGCAAGAATAGTATACAAAAGCCCGTTCCAGGCATTCATTTATATTTTAGTGGGAACGCAGGGTAAAACAGTGAAGGAAGTAATATCACACTGCAATTCCAGACGGAAACGTTGGGATACCAAGCAAGTTGTCCCCTTTGCCCACTCACAATGTTGAAAATCAGGTATTTTTTTCCCTTTTCGTTGAAATAAACTCGGCATTGATTGATTGGGGAACAAGAGGCATACGTGATCCACTCGTTTTCCCAACTATACTGTTGTCTGGAACTGTAGAAATATGTACTTGCTATGCAACGCTTTCTCGAGATATACCATGGATTATTATCCCACTTGTCGCTTGTATATACCTCGCCTTTTTCTCTACAATACCATGCCACAGAAAATGCACTGGTCAACACAATCAACCCCGGGAATCAATGCGAGATACGCCAGCGCACCATGGAAAGGTTGGGTGTTGTACCGTCAAGTATACAAAGGACTTTCTCATTGGCTGTATTTCTATGGAATGGTATAAATACTTATTGTTAACTATGTATACGACTTACTTTCCCTGCTCCGGTGTTCGATAGAGAAGAGTCTGGATAAGTAACAATGTGTCCCACTCGTTTAATTCTTTGAGAACTTCCAGCAACAAAGCCACTGACTTGTACGTGTGTGTACAAAAACATCCGGGCCTATAATGAACAACAAGACACTGTTGTAGTGCATTAATCTTAAACCCAGATCTCAAACGGCCAAACACAGAGACTGAGACCTGGATGCGGTATTAAATGATACTCTACAAATAAAAGCTTGATTATAAAAAAAACTCAACAAATTGAGAAAGAAGAGGGCTCAATTTTAGGGGGAGAAAAGGTGGCATAACCCGGGACAAGGTGATTGTTCAGGAATAAAAATTGCCGAACAGTTTTTTTTAACGTTCTCTGAATGTTCCCTACCAAGCCCTGTTTCGAAAAACTACAATAAAAAGAATACTTTACTCAAACATTAAAGTTTACACCTTAGCACCATACCACATAGCGACTTAGCGGCAGGCAGGCCCCCAAACCATCCCAATAGTGCGTTCTGCACTAGAAATCCGTATCTTGTCTAGAAGATGCCTCGGCAAAAAAACACTAGAGCAATCTCAATCGGCAGTTGAGCGAGACTAAACCAAACACAAAATTGGCGTTCTTGTAAATTGCTTTAAGGTAAGACACCATTGCATTGTCTCGAATTTAACAAACCCAATGAACAAAATGTTTATGTCATTAATTTATTTGAAAGATTCAATTTTTCTCACTCTTAAAATAATTGTTGACGCATAGTGATTCCAGGAATGAAACACCACTTCTAAAATCAGTCAAAATAAACTCACATAACCTTACTTCCCGACGCGAATGTTGCAGTCCGTTTCAGGGCACAGCAGTGAGAAAAGCAGAGCTCACTACAGCTCACGGCCAACTATATCCCAGCTTGGTATAAGGTGTCTCCGACACTATATCAAAGTGAGTTGAGAATCACCAACCCCAACCGATTTTCACCGTTACTTACGCTCCTTTCATCCAAACCTCTAATCGACTCCTGCTATTTCCAAGGAAACATACAAGCTTTTCGGCTCATAGGGCTGCTATGATGACAAAAACTGACTTGACTTTTCCAGCATTTTCTTTAAGATTGGTAGATTTCGCAGGTCAATTCTGCTTTCGCAGTAAGTTTCCATTCCAAAAGAAGCGACTTTCGAGTCAAGTTTTTTGGACCAATCGCAATTCTTTGTTACGCATAGCAACCAATGAGATTGCTTCATTTTGTATCGACAAAAGATTTCGTCAAAAGGCTTCTTTTCCTGTACGCCAAAGTGGGCAAAGGCCGGCTTTCAAAGTATGTTGAAAGATTTTGAAATAAAAAAAGCTTTATTTGATAACCAGTTTGTTTCTTTAATATTGTATAAAAAAATAGATTCCATGTTGTCTTGCGTCTGTTCAGTAATAGATCACAGAAGACGTCAAAATGTGGTAAGAACATCAGTGACATACTCGGCTGTCGTCTCGTGTGGTTTTGTTCTTACCACATATTGACCTCATCTGTGATCTATTACTGAACAGACGCACCGCAACATGGAACCTGTTTGTTAAATAGATAGCCACGTTAGAGCATCAATCCTTAGTTGCTCCATCTCCTAATAGTGAGGAAAAAAAGCGACATAAACAGCGGCTTATGTGAAGTGAATATTTTCAAGCTGCGCTCACTCTACCGTCAGAGTTACGGCAGAGCTGGTTATTGTTTCACAGTTCATTTGTTGTTTTCCCAAAACAATATAGCCCCTCAAAACGAATAGACCGTATTCTTTTAGCACGCAGCACTCTCGTTTACAACTAACGTTGGAACAGAGATAGTGATGAGCCAGAACAAGGTTTCTGGTAAACTCTACAGCTCCAACAAGACACATCTTGAGACTTCAGCTAAACCAGCATGATTTGCAAAGGATTCTCTTCAGTTCCATATTGCTTGGTACCATTGTCAACATTGTTCTTGGTCACGGTCCGGCTCACACTAACTTTGTGCATGATAGCTTGCTGCTGATAATTTTATATTCAAATTTCTGGATAGTTACATTGGCTCAGGTTGATGCCCAGTTTCTTTCACTGAAAAATCGGCACGGCCGAGCGAACATACACATTCTTTATTCTGCGTTGATCTCAGAACAGAAACCATCTCTGTCATCGAGAAAAACTGGCAAACAACACTAGCCACCATCAGAGAAAGGAGCAAGTTTATGTTCCACAACGATCTCTTAACCGATGTGAAGTTTGTTGTGCCAAAGGCCAAGGGCGAAGGTGGAAGTAAACAAGTGATTTCAGCTCACAAGCTGATGCTCGATTAGCAGTCCTGCGTTTGAAGCCATGTTTTACGGTGAGCTGGCGGAGACTACAGACTCTATTGAACTGCCTGACTGTGAGTACGACAGTCTGTTGGAGTTGTTTCGCTACATGTGCAGCGATGAGGTGATCTTGAGCGGAAGGAATGTGATGGGAGTCTTGTATTTGGCCACAAAATACATGGTGCCTTCACTGACAGATAAATGTATAGAATATCTACAAGATAACTTAGATTCGTCCAATGTTTTCAGCATCTTGCCGTCTGCTCAGAAGTATGAAGAGAAAAACCAGGTGGATCAATGCTGGAAAGTGATCGATAAACAGACAGAAGAGGCTGTGAAATCAGATGGGTTTGTGACAATCGAGAGGTCCTTACTTGAAGCAGTAGTCAAAAGAAGCACTCTGAAGATTGAAGAGATAGAGATCTTTAAGGCTGTCGACTTATGGGCAACAAAGCAATGCGAAAAACAAGGTTTAGCGGCAGATGGTGCAACAAAAAGAAGAATTCTCGGAGGAGACGTGATTAAAGGAATACGCTTTCCAACAATGAAGCAAGAAGATTTCGCTACTGTGGTGTTACACAGTGAAATGCTGAGAAAGGAAGAAATCGTTAGTGTCGTAAAATGTCTTACTTCAGTCTCAAGGATTCCAGTGGAATTTCCAGAGACCAAACGATCTGGTTTCGTCGGTGATATTCAACGATGTTGTAGGTTTGGCTCGCTGTCAAGCTATCCGTCTCAATATTTATGACTTCAGACAAGATGCCATCAATTTCCATGTGGACAAAGATATTGAACTGTACGGTGTGTGTCTATTTGGTAGTGAAAATAACACTTACGAGGTAAGCTTGAGAATAACAAACGACATGAGTGGAACAGTTCTGGTGTATAAAATTGGATACTTTTGCTCAAAGTTATTAAAATGTAAGAAATATAGCTATCACGGTTTTGAAGTGCTGTTTGACGAGAAAGTAACTTTAGCGAAAAACACTATGTACAGATGAAAGTAGTGTTACGGCCGCACTTGCATTAATGACCGTTATCACTCAGTTGCTACTATGGGACAAATTACTTTCATCTTTACTGTACTTGGGCCAAGTCTAAACGTCCCCATATAAAGGGCTAACCCATATACGACCGCTCTCATGTGGCTTTGATAGCTCAGTTGGGAGAGCACTGCACCGGCATCGCAGAGGTCGTGGGTTCGAATCCCGCTCAGAGCCTGAAATTTTTTTTTCAGGTCTCTGTTCAAGTAGTGTTACGGCCGCACTTGCATTAATGACCGTTATCACTCAGTTGCTACTGTGGGACAAATTACTTTCATCTTTACTGTACTTGGGCCAAGTCTAAACGTCCCCATATAAAGGGCTAACCCATATACGACCGCTCTCATGTGGCTTTGATAGCTCAGTTGGGAGAGCACTGCACCGGCATCGCAGAGGTCGTGGGTTCGAATCCTGCTCAGAGCTTGAAATTTTTTTCAGGTCTCTGTTCAAGTAGTGTTACGGCCGCACTTGCATTAATGACCGTTATCACTACGTACAGACTGTTCGCTAAAATACGAGGACCTGGCTCGGGTTGTTCAAAGGCTGGATAACGCTATCCACCGGATAAATCACTATCCAGTGGATAGCGTGGTTTGTTTTGTTAACACTTATCCACTAGATAGCGATTTATCCGGTGGATAGCGTTATCCAGCCTTTGAACAACCGGGGCCTGATTCGTTATGTGGAAAAGACGGTGCCAGGTATGTTGTATGTGAAAAGGTTATGTTCGCGTTTTTCCCGAAGAAAGGCTTCAAAGGCTACAGCCTAACAGACATTCATCAGGGCCAATTTCCTGAATTCCTTTTTGCTTTAAGATAGATATTCATTTCAAACAATACGCTTGGAAATTGGAGTCGGGGAAAGCTGTCATCAAAGGATTCCCCTATTTCAAGAAGGGAGTCTTTCTTTAATGGAATTAACTATGACCTAAGAGTACCTTAAAACGTTTTTTAACGTCAACAGTAGATCTGAGACTCTATTTTAGGCTACGAACTGGTCTGACTATAAGAACACAAAACAACTGATTTGTCGGAACTTCTCATATTCCACCGAGTGTCCTTAACTAATGCAGAGACACCATCGTGAGCTTTATTTTAGTCAAAATCATAAAACAAATTTTCATTGCTGGAAACTAAAACTTGGAAAAAACTAATTGTCTAGTTTTGATGTTAAAGAGTAGCATATAAGAGCACTGAAGCTATAAAAGTGGTGTTACCGAATGCTTAAGGACAAGACATTGTAATTTACGTTGTAAAAAAGTCTGCCAGACGTTTCGAAACGCTGTTGTCGACAGAGTCTTGAAAAAAAAAAAGTCACTGAAAGCGAGTTACAATTTTCTCCCACCTTCGATCTTTCACTAAACACCTCCATCATGGTTCTCTGGGAGCATTTCTGGTCCGCGTGAGGTAGTTAGTCATAATGTTATTGCTGCTTTGATCACAAAGGCCGCAAAATCATCATAAATAGGAGCGATACCAGACTATACTACCGACAGGAAAAGTGCTTAACAGGTGCTGAATATTCTAAACCCGTGCTCGGTTAGTCGTCACCGTTACTGACATTGCTATTCGTCTTTGACAATCCGAATAAAACTTGCCCTGAGGTATCAGTTGACCACTAACAGCAAAAATTAACATATAATTCTTTTTTTTTCCTTTCTTTTTTTTTTTAAGTTTCCTGAATTTTTTTTTAAAGAAAGAGCATTTGTAATTATTGAGAGACTGGTTCGCCTAGACTAGCAAAGCTATCCGCGGGCCAGCCCACCCCGTTCTTATAATTCACCATCATTCACACTAGCCTAGCGTATGATGAGATCGTAATTAATAATTTTAAAGTCAAATTTTGTAAGCTACCAATGGATAGTCCTACTGGGTAAAATAGCCGCCCGCCCAATTTCTATCACGAAACTACACGGTCGAGCGAACCAAAACATTCTTGGTTTCTTCTGTGCTGATCTGGCCTTTTTGCGATCTCGATCTGCGCTGATATTGGCCTTTGTGCCAATATCTCGGTCACGTTTTAAGCAACGCTAAATATCTGTGCTTATTTCATTAACCACTGCTTGGCGGTTTTGTGTAAATTTCTAGGTGATTTTTGGGCATTTTGGAAAAGATATATTATTTTCCCAAAGGATAGGTTAAATTGAGGAAAGTATGAAATGCTGAAGATTTGATGGATTTGGAAAATTTATTGAAACGTGAAGTGAAGGATTAGTAGATAGACACCAAATTGTCCCCTACATTTCACTCCTATTCATGTGTACCCCGCCTGGTGCGAAAAGCACCAGGTACCGCTGGCTGTAGGTTAAAATAAGAGGGCGTGATTCGTTATGAAAAGATGGTGTCAGTTCTGTTAAATGTGGAGACATAACGTTCACGGTTTTCATGGACGAGCACTCTGAGTACGTGATTTTGAATGGAACACAAGTTTAACAAGGTCAATTTCCCGAATTTCTTTTTGCTTTAAAATATACAATTCACTACTTGCACAATACCATAATGCACCTCTTTAACCCCCCAAAAATTTTGCATACTCATTGTTTGCAATTTCTCCTGGGACATGAACATGTCCCAAGAGTAATCTAAAACAATGCCTATGCATATTTTTGGGGGGTAAAAGAGGTGTATTATGGGATTTGTGCAAGTAGAGAATTAGTTATTTTGAGCAGTACGTTCCGCTAATAGCCCTTTTCACGGTTAGCTTTTCTCATTTGCATTACAATGTAATTCTACGTGGATGCGAGGCAATTTCGGGCTAAAACTGCAAAATAGCCCGAAATTGCCTCGCATAGACGCTAGATTTCATTGTAATGCAAATGAGAAGGGTTAACCGTGAAAAGGGCTATTCGCAAAGATTTCTTAAAATAACAATACCGGCGAGTGAATTATCGGGATTTACCAGCACGAGTTCACTAACAATGAATGAGAAATTCCAATACCGCACTCGGCCGCCTCGTGCGGTATTGAAATTTCTCGTTCATTGTTACCCATGCAGGTGTAAATCTCGATAATTCACTCGCAGAGTGCGTTGACCTGCAAATATATTCAAATTTTGTAAGCTACCGCTGCGCTGACTAGTCTATTGCAATTTCTACAATTTTTTGTAACATTTTAAATAGTTTTAACATTTTAATATTTTTAAATTTAATCGTTTAATATTTTTGATATTCTTATATAATAGTTTGTAAAGCGCCTTAGAATATTTTTATAATTTTAGCGCTTTAGAAATGTAAATTATTATTATTATTATTATTGGCTCACGTTGCCACCTGCTTCTATCACGAATCTACACGCGGCGGAGCATTTTAAAACTTCTTTACTTTACTCTGCGCCGATCTGAAAACAGAAACCATGTCTGCCGTCGAGAAAAACTGGCAAACGACAAGAGTCACCATCAGAGAAAGAAGCAAGTTTATGTTCGACAACGATCTGTTCAGCGATGTAAAGTTTGTTGTGCCAAAGGCCGTCGGCGAAACTGAAAGTAAACAAGTGATTTCAGCTCACAAGCTGGTGCTGTCGATAAGCAGTCCTGTGTTTGAAGCCATGTTTTTCGGTGAGCTGGCAGAGACTAGAGACACTATTGAACTGCCTGACTGTGAGTACGACAGTCTGCTGGAGTTGTTTCGCTACATGTACAGCGATGAGGTGAACTTGAGCGGAAGTAATGTGATGGGAATCTTGTATCTGGCCAAGAAATACATTTTGCCTTCATTAACAGATAAATGTATAGAATATCTACGAAATAATTTAGACCTGTCCAACGTGTTCAGCATCTTGCCATCTGCCGAGAAATATCAAGAGAAAACCCTAGTAGATCAATGTTGGAAACTAATCGATGAACAGACAGAAGAAGCCGTGAAATCGGACGAATTTGCGAAAATTGAGAGATCCTTACTTGAAGACGTAGTCATGAGAGGCACTCTGAAGATTGAAGAGATAGAACTCTATAAGGCTGTCGACTTGTGGGCAACAAAGCAATGCGAGAAACAAGGTTTAGCATCAGATGGTGTGTCAAAAAGAAGAATTCTCGGAGAAAAGTGATTAAAGGAGTACGCTTTCCAACAATGAAGCAAGAAGATTTTGCTAATGTGGTGTTACACAGTGAAGTCCTGAGCAAGGAAGAAATTGTTAGTGTTGTCAAATGTCTAAATTCAGCTTCAAGGATTCCAGCGGGATTTCCAGACACGAAACGATCTGGTTTTGTCGCAGATTTTCAACGATGTTGTAGGTTTGGCTCACTGTCAAGGCAAAGTTTCTCAATATCATAGCAACAGCTGGGATGGCATCTGTTTCGCTGTGGACAAAGATATTGAGCTGCGCGGAGTGTGCTTATTTGGTAGTAACAAAAACACTTATCAAGTCGACCTGAGGATAGTTAACACCACGAATGAGACAGTTCTGGTGTTCAAAACTGGACAGTTTATCTCAAAGTTATTACAATGTGAGAAATATAGCTATCAAGGTTTTGAAGTGTTGTTTGACGAGAAAGTAATTTTAACGAAGAACACCACGTACAGAATGTTCGCTAAAATAAGTGGACCTGATTCGTTATGTGGAGAAGATGGTGTCAATTTTGTTAAATGTGGAGACGTAACGTTCACGTTTTCTGAGACTTTTTGTTCTTTCGAGGTTGACTATGCTAATAATTCTTGTGTTAAATATGGTCAATTTCCGGAATTCCGTATTGCTTAAACTTCTAACAATACGTTTCTCAAGTTAGACAAAACAGTAGTGTTTTAAAAGAAATTATTGCCCTATTTAACTGAGAGGCAGCACGCAAGGGAAATTTCTGGCTAGAAGGAAGCGTTTGGTTCACAACAAATTTTAAAACATCTCTCATAAAATTAGTTTACTCATACTTCTAAAATTGTATGTAAGTATGAAATATTATTGAAATTTCGTGGCTTTGCATCATGCATAATAGCGAGATGTTATTGACATTGGGCATGGCAAAAGCGATTTGCATTTGTAGTCAAGTATTGGGAAATAAACTGTGAAATAATGAAGCGGATATACATCACTGTTTTTTTACTAAATAATTTGGTCCTCGTGTCTTATAATACAATTTATGACCGTGGAACTTTGATTATACTGAGGCGTTACATATTTCCTGGGAGCAACCTTCTTTAAACAAGCAATTATATCACGTTAATTTAACTCTCTCGTTCAAATTAGCACGTTACTATTGTACACTCTTTTGTTACCTCTAGCTATTTTGTTAGATTCCCAATTTTATTTCACGTTATTTATCTTTGTTTAGCATTATATTATAAATTCAAATGTAACTTCAAATTAATTCTACTTTCAACTGAAGATGGTCGTTGCACGACCGAAAGATATCTTGCAAACTTCGTTTCAAATGTGTCGTTATTTTTATAAAGATTATACTGTTCCATATTAAAAATACCAATGTTACCCTAAGGGTTGATACAAGCGGTGTGTGCGGGGAGGGGGGCAGGCGGAGGCTGTCTTTCTATTTTGGTGTTTTTAAGTATGACCTTTGAGGTAGCTCTGAACGTTTTCAGATAACACCAGCAGTATATCTAAGACTAAATGTTTCAGGTTAAAACCTGGTCTAACTATTAAAACACAAGATAACATAACTGACGTATCATGGTCGACTGGGTGTCCTTGACAACTGAACAAGGATGCCCTTATATTTGTATTGAGCCTTTAAATTTCAATCCGATTTCACTCACCGGTCGATATCTTCTTCAGGAATCCTCCAAAACGCCTGCAGCGAGACAGAAACACGAAATGAATCAACAGAATTATTAACAGTCACTTAAAGACGAGAACTAGCTAAAATAATTGGATAAAATCCCAAGACTCGAATTTACATAGAGAGTTCCAAAGGAAGCCCAGAAAAAGTTTGAGACTTCAATATTGGATTCGAGCTGCGAACACCGATGCTCTGCTAGCTTAAACCACATATCGCAAATCTCTGTTTCCGCCAGTCAATTGATCAAGACTAAACATCATAATCATTCTAATAAATAGAGCCAAAAATCTGGGATATGATAGATGATTGCTATATAAATGAATTCCTCAAGAATCAATCTCAGTCTACTGTTTTTCATTCGCACGTTATAAACAATTATTGGATGAGGGTTTTGCGATATCCAGAATAATCAAGGTCGAGGTAAGGGCTATCAGCCGAAGCAGAAGGCTGAGGCTGATAACCCTTACCGAGACCTTGATTATTCTGGATATCACAAAAACCGAATCTAATAATTGTTTTATTACACATAGAACGAACAACAAAAATTGAAGTCATGTTTTTGCTTCCTCACTGACGGCAAGCAACACAAAGCCCGCGAACTTGACATGATTACCCTTAGAAATCATGCACCGCGGTCATACATGACATGATCACCCGTGACCTTGAGTGTCCTTGACATGATTATTGTATAATCTGCAGTTATGATGTCACGGGTGCTGATTTCGAAAATTCACTGTACGCTTTCGGCCAATCAGAAAAGAGCTAGAGAGTTCAACGTATAATAATTCGAAGAAGTGTGCAGTCCCGTAGATTTATACAGCTTTGCATGGAGACGCCATGTTTATGCCCTTCGGGCACAAACATAGCGGCCGTAAAGTAACAGAAACATCTGTCATGTAGTTTTGTAATGGAAAGGAAAAACTATTACTCTAGAGCTCCGACACATTGAGATGAATACTTTTTCTAGTGCAAGCACTGTTCAGTCAGCAAAATCTAAAGCGATAACTCATGTACTAACCCACGCGACAACCTTCTCGGGCCGCCATTTTTTACGTCTCGCAACGTAACAGATGAAACGTCATGAAAACCGAGAATTAGAAAGTCTACACAGTAACACGTAAGCCGGTTTAAAGTCTGGTTCACACGAGCGACATAACGACATGATCACTTATGTCGGTAAAGTGAACATCAGAGAAAAAAAGCAAAGAAAATATCAGTTTCTTTCCCTGTGTAGTTACGTTCACACCGTTATGCTGCTATTATGGCATTATGCCGTTAGGATGTTCAAACTGCAAACATAGCGACCGCTTATGTCGTTATGTCGCTAGTGTCAACTAGGCTTTAAAAAAAATAAGAGACATAAAACTAGGCTTAAGCAACAGTTATGATGTTAGAAGAAATCTTTCAAAAGATCTTCGGCCATCTTTAGTTCTAAATCATACAAAACAAAGTCACAGTTGGATTTGGAATAAGTATGATTGACAGCTGAATATGACAAGATCCACTGGTCGAAATCAACTGTTGTTGATGTTTTCTACCTTAAATTGCCATCAGTTTAGTTTGGAAAGTTTTTCATTAAGCTTCAGCAGAGATTGTTTGGAACCACGAAAAAACTGTGAAAATTTCTAGCCTCTCTAAGTCTCAGTTTCATTTGGAAAGTTTTACATTAAGCTTCAGCAGAGATTATTTAGAACCACGAAAAAACTGTGAAAACTTCTAGCCTCTAAGTCTCTGTCTTTTAAACGATCCGCCGTTTTTTTGGTAACGCGGCCTAACTTACTGAGCGCCTGGAAGAGGCTAGAAAATTTGTTTCTACATTTAACTTGTTAAGTTTAAAAAGTTCTTGCTTCTCATTTTAAAAGACAGTAACATTGGTCCTTAAATAACCCTTTCAGTGCCAAGTTCAAAATGTTAACACTCCTTACACACAGCCATACAAATCTCTTAATGTCACTGTGACAATTCGACAGAACATCAAGGCAACATCACTTAGCTGATAATTTTATTTTCTCTGGTCATCTGCCTACTTGATAATGCATTGGTATTGTAGTGATAAATTAGATTCTGATCTCTTATGAGGAATAAAGAGACTTGTAAACATTATTATTAAACCAATCTGCAGCAGCAGTTTTAGGAACAATTTGAGAGCTCTACACACGGCTTACCGAGAACAGGTTTGTCTTGCTTTTCTCGTTAAAAACTCCGTGATGTGGAAAGGGGAATGTCTTGTGCTGCCTTGTGTTGCTACCCAAGAGTAGATCACGGCACGCACTGGTCTCCTGACAGATAAGAAAACAGGTGCTTTGATAAATACAATTCCGTTGTTATTTTACAGTAAAAAGGGACAGGTGTTCTTGCTCTTGATTTACCCACCTAGAGCTGAAGAGTAATCAATAAGTTTGTTGATAGTTACATCGATCAGATTCCCACACAACCCGTGAACAAGTGTGAACAGGGCAGAGCATAATACTTGGAATTCCGTACCCTACTCATTCCGTACGGCGTTGTTCCAGATCGGGTTAAGCATGACCATG
>JAHPZR010019242.1:7500-20000 GCA_019787425.1 Platygyra sinensis | reverse complement strand
GAAATGACAAAATTCAAGGTTTTACCTAAATGTAATACTCGACGTTTCGACTCTTCTGTTCTCGGATGCAATTGACACATTAAAACCCAAACGGCAAGCTCACTGTTTTTCAGAAAAGATCTTTTTCCCAAAGGATGTCTGAGAATTTTACCAAGATATGTATAATGTAAATACAAAGCTATCGTAACTCTCGCTGTTGTCCCAGCCGTGGTTTGATTGTTGGCTCACTTTCTTGATCGATCGATTATACAAAAGTGGGTCTAGAATAAACAGACCTACTAAAGAAACTGGACATACCTCTTCCCACAGGCTGCTGTTTGAGCCATCGATCTCGAGCGCTCTTTTAAAACACCTAAGGTCAGAGAGAAAGCAGAACTTCGTAAGGCAACAGACTGGAAATCCGTTAGGAAAATTTAATTTTATTCTTGCGAAAAAGGACTTACCTAAGAGCCGATACAGCAAGCTTCTGTATGGGTCCTTCACTTTTGGGTTCACACTAAAAAAATATGATCACAACAGTTTATGAATTTGAATGTCTATGTTCATTTTCTTTTGCATTCCCACTCGAAGCTCTCGAAGGCGACCGCGTCGAGAATTTGAAAAAGTTTTCGTAACTACTAGCGGCTACTAGCGGCTTGGGGCATCGTCGCTCGCACTTCACGCTTACAGACGTACTTGTTTTGCGTTGCTCCCCACGGATTTTCGAGGAAAGGAGAGACTGCTCGCAGTCTGGTTAATAAAATGTGACTCTTAAAACATCTGTGGAAATGATCAGTTGGCATTGCGTTGCTTACAAGAGCTTTAAATAACAACGGGTTTTCAACCTGATCTCAACCTGAGCTGGTTGAATACAAGAATGGTCGGAGGACAGTCGATGTAAACTCGTTTACGCAGCATTAAACTCTAGTGTGAACGGGAGACAATAATTTACCGCGTTTAACTTGTTCTCCAGTCTGCTTTTACGAGCAAGAGCCATGGCTGCCCATGTATCAGCTCGATCTGGTTGAACAGTTACATCGTGCATGTAGAACTTGAGTGCTTTGCTGAAAAAAATAACAAGTTGGTTGATCGCAATCCGGCAAACTATGCCAGCCTCGCTCGTCTCTGGTTTACTGTTGCCTTTTTCAGTGCTACATAGTTGAATAGATAGGTTGCCTTATATGATAACATCGAGACAGCCCCGTTACACTGGAAACAAAGACAGTAACTGTAACGCTGACAGTAACGTGTATTATGCAGAATAACAGACCCTTTGCATAAATGGCGCCTAAATTTGAATAACAATACTTGGTACATCCTTAGCCTCACGTTCATGATTTAAGACAAAGGAAATTTCACATAAATGTGAGGCTAAGGATGTACCAAGTATTTTTATTGAAATAGCCCTTTTCACGGTTAACCCTTCTCATTTGCATTACAATGAAATCTAGCATCTATGCGAGGCAATTTCGGGTTATTTTGCAGTTTTAGCCCGAAATTGCCTCGCATCCACGTAGAATTACATTGTAATGCAAATGAGAAAAGCTAACCGTGAAAAGGGCTATTTAGACGCCATTTATGCAAAGGTCTATAGCTACTCTTAAATTCGAGTTCATGTATGTGCATGTATGTATGTGCAGAAATCAATTTTGGTCAATCTAATTGCATCATACGTAATTACCCACGCTTACCGATGCCCACATGTTTTCCCGCGTTCACCCCTAGTTTCCCGCGCAATGCATTCGACTGTCTTACAAGTTTTACGGGAAAGGCGCGATCATATAATCATTTAATGAATTCAAAAAATGCGCTAGCGGTACCCGTGCGTGAAAATTGGGGTATCTTTAGGTGCCTAATATGTATCTGACGCCGCTGGGCTAATTGGGGATACTAACTAAGCAAACAAATATTGCAGGGGGACACACAAAAATGATTAAAATGTGGCAGACTGACTAGTTTGCTATGTACAACGCACTGAGGATTGAGCAGAATTTTGCCGAGAACCGACTGACACAAATTCATCTAGTGGCAGGCAGGAGGATTTGAACTTGATTGAATACCTGAATTCTTTGTTCTTGAAGAAGAAATCAGCCAGAAGGTAGAAGATTTCGCTTATTACAGGCCTGTGGAAATAATGATAAGAACGCTATAAAATGAAAGCATTTTATAGGGAAAATGCAAAAAGTATAGCAACTGAAATTGAGAAGGCACAGTACCTTTTCACCCCAACTAGACGATCAGGTAGCTTCGGGACCGGTTCATCTCCACCCTCGATAAACGAGTGCACGCTTTCAAAACTTATGGCTGGTGAAACAAAACAAAGGAGATGCGCCAAGGCTTACGCATCTTCTAAAGAATGAAGTAAATTGTTTCAATTCGTCGTTTGTAATCCATGTTAATCTTCCCCATGATTAACCATCCTTGATCCTTTATGGTTTATTATCGTCTCTTTGGCGATTTTCTATCTCGGCAAACTACTATTTTAAAGTTTCCTTCAATAGAAACGTAATTTTGCCACAGGCAGCATGTTTTCTCGCGCTTGTCACAGTTTCACATTCTAACTGGTTCACTGCGTATCATCTGCGTTTGTATAATGACTGGCCATATGCATGTAATTACTTTAGTCTAAGTTTTGCGACAATACACTAATATAATAATTTTTAGCTACAGAAGCTTGACGCAGTTTAAACAGCGTTTTCATCTAATTCGGATCTACCTTCAAGTTCTTGCTGAGGAATCACCACCGTTATTCTCCGGAGAAGATTCTGTACCTGCAAGACACCAAGAAAGTGACATTTTACTCTCTGTTTAACACAAATGGCAAGACTTCTAAGAAGAAACACTGTTCTTTTGCACACAGACCTCTTCTGAGAACTAGTAGTTAGATTAATTTCCCTGATGAAGGCAAAATTAAGTACATTATGTATTGTCCTAGCACATCAGTTCTTTAATCTTACAGGGTTTTCAAATTTAGCATTTGCGCCGGGTACTTTTCGTATTCCAAAAAGTAGTAGTGATCTTCGAGGAAATAAAATAAACGCCAAGTGATGAAAATAATTAATAAACAGTGCGGCTATTTAATACATGTACCTTTTGATCTTCGAAGCGAGAGCTTTTGTGGCGGGAAAGTCTACTCGTGCGCACGGACTGTCATTTGAACGTGCATGTATCGGCGCAGTGGCAGATTTGTTCTCACGTGAAAGTTTCAACATAAAGCGGAAGCAGTAAACGATGTTGTCTTTCCTTTCAACTGCCGAGAAGTCTCGAAGACAAACAGGTTACAATAATTTTAGGAATAAGACTAAAAAAATATAACGTGTTGTTCAAGTTCTGAAATTGACGATAAAACAATATGGGGAAGTGACCACAGTATCCGTTGCGGTAGCAGCATCCGCGTGGTCAATCCGAAGGCAGTCTTCCTCGTGAAATGTTACTCATTATGGTCTTGACTGCACCAAATGTATTTTCAAGGAAAGGCTTAAAGAAGTCTCAACAATAAAAGCCTTCAACAGCGCAAGTGTTGAGAATTTCAGACAAACGAAACTGCAAATTGCAGCGCAGCGAATCGAAGTAGAAACAAAACCGCTGACTTTGTTGTGATAACACCTCATGTATGTGAAAGGAAAGATATCAACGGAAGTCGCTTCATGGCAATATTCATCTGCAGCTCTCTTTCATTAAGAAAGCAAAACGATCTTGAGCTGGAGCTGCAGGAAAATGTATTTTGGAGGGTCGAAACTACATAAATGTTTTCTCTAAAAGTTTCCATGACTTGGGACTAAACAATTGCAAACTTTTGCTTCAAGCAGATTTTGTCGAATGTCTGCCAATATTTTGTAGCTACATTTTGCTACGAAACACAAAAAAACTCTTTATCTTTAGCTTACGCAACTGATTTGAAATGCTATTGTGTTACAGTTCAGTTTTATATTGCACTTCAATTGGAGGTACAATGTAATAAGTACTGTACTCATGCAAATATAAAAGCATACCGCACCATTTTTGAACACTTTGAAAACAACTAATGTTACAAAGTTTTTCAACACTAACCCTTGCTAATAAGTGAACAGTGGCATTCAACAAAATCAGTTAGAGGTGCAAAAAATGCACGAGAACAAACTTCATTTAATCAAGGCACCCTGATTTTCAAAATTTTCCGGGGGAAGCTCCCCATTCCTTTCTCCAGAAGGGGCGGGGGTACTCCCCCCACTCCACAAGGCTGCCGTTATCGCGACAAAAGATAGTGCTCCGGCTACTTTACAATTTCCTTCTGCTACTTTTTTTTCAATTTGAAAACCCTGAATCTTGCAGGGAACACCTCTCGCAGTGGCAATCCAGCCATACAGAACTCTCAAACTGAAAAAAAAAGCTGCTTATAGAAACACGGCGTAGCATTGTCAGTTGTTTGCTATCTAATGCGATCGACCGGTTATCTAGATCAATCAAAACCCATCTCACCTCTGCAGAAATGGTGTTGGCTTTGCTATCAAAGGTGGGCGGCTCTGGGGGTTTGAAATAATCAAATACTACAACAGAGTTACTCCAGGTCAGGGCAATCTATTTGAACAGAAAACAAAGACCTCAATAACTATAGTAAAAACCCGAGTGTAAAAACCTTCAACCTGTTAAGCCAAGAAAGATTTAGATTTCAGATTTCAGATATTTATTCCTATGCACTATTTAGAAAAATTATAACATTAAGAGTATTACAGAAATTCCATCAATTAAAAAGAGAAAAGAAATATAATACATAGCCAAAATACAATGTGCTCAGTGACGGAAGTAGCATAGGCTTTCATGTTGGTCACTGACAAGTAAAAACAAGATCAAGCAGGTTTTTATACATGGGTTACAGTTAAATTATGAACTCTCTTTATAGAGGCAACACAGTGCAACAATCATCCTGTAATCATTTGTGTTTGGCTTCAAGATGGTCTACTGTAGGCAGTATCTTCTAAACTGAATTTACTTTTGCTGTTGTTGTTTCAATTTTTCTATAAGAACTGGAAATTGTATGCACTGTAACGTTTCTTTTAATTTTTAAAATTAAAAAACCAAAATAAAAAATACCGTAATTGTTAGCTGAAAATAAATTAACACTTCTGTCAACCCCAAACATGCATGTCACGCACATTCCAAAACCTGCGCTAAAGCACAATTTTATGAGAGAAGAAAGGGTAGTAGATCGAAACAGGTCAAGCTTAGCAATGAAAGATAGGAACTACTTACCTGGGACGAGTTGTGTTCCACGAGATTTCGAGCCTTAAAAGATAGAAAAGTTATTAGTTTAATATCTCGTCAGAATTATTCAACGCAACTGCACTCACACTTTGGTCCGTCACTACAACAAAACAAGGGCAAGAAAAACGCACAAAAAGGGTTGTATGCGTTCACATCCGTGTACCGTAAACATCTTTGATAGGAGACTTGAATCGTAGACACTCATAGCGTACTTGACGTTAAGGGTCGCGAACGGAGACACTTCGAAACATTCATCCCATTAAGTTGCCTCATACCTTCGCTTTCTTAGAGATAGAAGGATGGCCATAAAGACACAAAAAACACTGTTCCAGATCGCGAACCAGTTCCTACAAGATAAAAGAGTACCAAGCATTTCAAATTAGTTTTCCAAAGAGAACGACTTTAAATTATAGCTGCAAATTTTGTTAAACTAACACTGCACTTATCAAAACTGCTCAAAGCGAAAACATTTGGCGAAAAAAGTGCGGGAAAATTCGCGGATGCCAATTAACGCGACTTGCAAAGAGCGCGGGAAAAGTCGCGGGAATACTTGATTAGTTGAAGCAACAAGATCTTTGCTTTGATTGGTCAGAACACACTGTAAGTGTGAGTCGTTTTCATCACTGATAACGCTCTGTACAACGCCATATTCACCTCACATGGTGGGCGGTAGCAAAATCACGACAAATGCGCAGCACATAGTTTCAGCTGTCACCTTTGCGTTTTATTCTAGATTTTTTTAGGGTAATTTATTTGGATGGTATGGATTGCTTCTACACAGTAGTTCAACCGACAAAAGTAACTGATTTTAAGTAAATCCCTAACGAAGAGAATAGTTTTATAAATAAACAATTTTTATCAATGATGAATAATAATAATTTATTTTATACATGACTCACCTCTCTTGCCGGGACACCTGGTTTTGCAATTTCCTCTGTGAGAACCTCCACTTTAAGCAACAAGAACACTCCTTCATTGTTACAACACCAACCACGCCTTAAACAAATAAAAATAAAACTCAGAGTGTTGGGACAGGAAATAGCCAAAAAGTAGATCAATGTTCCATATGTTCAAAACGTTCAAATGTTGTAGCTTTTAGTGATCAATGCGCTTAGCTAATTCACAGGGATGCTACTTTAATAGAGCGAAACAAATATGGCAAATAAACATGATGGGTGTAAAAATCCCAAATGGCGATAGTCAAAATAAATAGTTGGTTATTGAAAAACATGACCGAGGAGCTGAACTGGGTTCACCGAGAAAACAACTCCAGCTAAGTGGTCAGAGCGAGACTCGAACCCGTGACCTCCGGATTTCAAGTCCGCTGCCCCAAACACTCGGCCACGCTGCCTCCATCCAACAATTTACTTGACGTAAAGAAAAACCCCGAACACTTCTCTTTTCTGGCAACCAGTATTTATACGTCTGCATTTATGGTAAGAAGAAAACCAGGGAATCCAGGGCACATTACAAGACATCGTTTCAAAATTCACTTGTTTTCCTTACCTGCCAAGATGCTCATGCGCAGTGCGCAGAAACTGCAGCGACGGTGATATGTTGCTAGCAGGCATGTCACTAATAACACTGACACTGCTCACATTGCTATCTGTGCTCGCAGTCTCAGGCATTGGAGTGTCTGTAGGTGGAGGAATAGACTGCACACATGTCTTTGGGGACTTATCAACTGTCTCTTCATACTTCTCCTGGCTAAAATATGAAGAAAATTAAAAGATGCAAAAACAAAACAAAACAGGAGAGCGGCAGCAAGAAGGACATTTCGAAGGGGACAGACTGTAAATAAATGTCGCTTCTAACAATATCTCAAATTCGTAACTGTTCTTCAGTAGGATGCCTAAAATGTGTGGAATTCCACAATTGGTTTCGGTTCCATTAAATCTTGTACCAATTGCAGAACATTTTAGGAGGAACCACACACAGTGTGAGCACAGTTACTGACAAGACATATTAGTAAGGAAAACAACGTAAAATACATGAGTGAATTAAGTCAAGATAACATAGGTTCTAAAGAAGACCCGAAAATGTTATTTCCGATTTACTTTCCACACTTGAAAGATCTAATTATATTAAAAGAACAAACAATCCCAGATACCCTAGCGCACTCAGCTGGTGACCAGTCTCCATGGAGCTTTTAGAGTAAGAAACGAGTGCGAACTTACTGTTTGATGACCCTATAGAGAAGAACCCAGGGCTTGGCAGTTGCTAACGGCGGATCAGAACTGTTCTCAGAAGCGTTCATGGAAGCCTCTAAAAACCTGTGCAGAGATGAATTAAAGGACCATGATGCATTGTCTGAAACAAAGTCACTGCATGCTTATTGCGTGTGGGCAGTTGCAGATGTGTGTGGTTGGTGCTGTTTATGTAACATATCAAGCATGGGAAACAGTGTTTCATCACAATTCTAAACATTAACAACCAGAAGAGAGTTGAAAATACGTGGCACAGCAGAGTACTTTTAATTATCTAGGAGTTGTTTGAAAATGTGGTGACGGCACCAAGTGATTACTTTAATATAACTTCTTAATCAATACTAAAACACTAACGAAAAAACGGTAGGAATGTCCTTATATTCGTATTTAATTAAGACCGGATCACTGTACCTTGATGATGTTTTGAGTTAATCTGCAGAGTTTATCCTGAGGAATCTTGTCCAACACGTTCTTACATTCCAAAATACTCCTGGATTTAAAATAAAACAAAAAATAAAGATTTCCTCTCCGTCGCAAATGAAATAAACAAGTCAGAAGCATCCCTTTCAACTACTCCAGAGCAATACTCAAGCATTATGCTTTTTTCCTACTGAAATTACCTCACGACTATTACAACTGGTTCAGTCTGATTTCAGCCTTGTAACCAGGGCACAAACTGTCATTTTAAAAAGGAACACATTGTCTTTTAAAGGCATTTGACACCATTCTGCGCACATACCGCAATTTGATTTCACATCCAACGGAACCATTTTCAAAGTTGATATTGGTGAGAAAAAAATCCTTCTACATCGACCTTGTGAGTGGTGCGGAAAATTGTATTACTGATGTTGAAGAACTGTTTAGAAGTCATCTATGAAAGATATGAAAGATCTAAACGGTATATTTTGTGTTTTGAGTCGAATATCATCGAGAAATACGATGTCCTCGAGAGGAGACTTTCGAAACAGCTCAGGACGAAAGCTGCCGACACGCGGCAACTTCGTGGTGTCGCACGTGACAGCATTAGGATTTTTATTGGTTAAAAATTATCGGTGTCAATCAAGACATCACATGCGCTTAGCGTGACAAAAGCCCTTTAAGGTCAGCACACACGAGGGGACTAGTCCCTGCGACTAGTTCTTGCAACAAGTCGCGGGGACAAGTCCCATCATATGAACTGGCCATTTTTGCTTCAAAATCTAGCCTGAGGGACCAAACTTTGGTCCCTACGAATAGTTCCATGATTTCAAACCAGTTTGAATTTTTGGGACATGTCCCTGCGACTTGCTCCTCAAAACGCTTCGCGTGAACTGTTCGTGGAACAAGTCCCTGTGACCAGTCCCTTCGTGTAAACTCTTCAGGGGACTAGTCGCAGGGACACTCCGAAAACATTTAATGGGTTTCTGTTTCAGATTTTACAAAGCAAGAGAGAACATCAAGGACATACATGTACTCTGATCAATTCAGGCCTAACCTATCAATGCAGCCAAAGAGCCTGGAGAGAGCAGTAGACCAGGCATCGCACGGACTCATCTGCGACACAGCTTCATTGAGAGCAACCTCAGAACACGTGAGACATTGCTGCAATAACGAAAGGAAAAAAAATCAATAATAGGTTTTATTTAAAGAGAGAAAAACTCAACAGTAATCCCAAGACACTGATGATTCCGTGGCCCTCAAAAACAATTACAAAAAATAAATACAACAACTAATAACTATAAAATATACCATTACCAAAGAAAATTTCAGATAAAAGATAATAATTATACAATTACAGACAGTCTAAGGAGCATCACAGCCTTTTGTTCTGCTAGAAAGGATTTAAAAACATTATGCTTAAAACTTGCTAGCGGGCCATTATTTCTAATGTGGGCATTCATGCAATTCCATTCCTTTATAGTTCTAATAGTGAAAGTACGACCTCCTGTTTTTCATCAATGACCTTCCTAAGAGGGCATGTGCACTAAAGCGCATCGATCCACAAAATTACTACGCTTCAATCAAACTGTACAACAAGGTTCGCCCATGCAGTGGCATATTTCTTAGACCCAGTAACGTTTCTGCAAATCATACGGGACCTTACGAAAACCACGAAGGTAACGGCAGTGAGAAAGCCAGCAAATAAGAGGTTTAATGAGAAAAATAATGGCTGCGCACGTGCGTTATTAATCTTTGAACATTTCTTTTCCGTCCTCTGCAAACGCAGGGAAAAAGAACGTGAAATAACTTAGG
Source organism: Platygyra sinensis (assembly GCA_019787425.1). Lineage (NCBI taxonomy): Eukaryota > Metazoa > Cnidaria > Anthozoa > Scleractinia > Merulinidae > Platygyra > Platygyra sinensis. The sequence continues at coordinate 10,341 of JAHPZR010019242.1, read as the reverse complement.
CCCCATCCACACATATCCGGATATGTTTGAATCCGCAACCCACAACTTTTTCTTTCCGGGTTGGCCCGATTAAAAAATTTCCCTGCCGGTCCACAAGTTAGCGAATTCGTTGCGGATTTAATATTTTCCACTCGGGAGAGTGTACTCAAAAATATTCAGATTCGCCAAATACATGTGGATGGAAGCCGTATCCGGAAAGAAAACGTTGCGGATTCAGAAAAATCCAGATACGTCTGGATGGGGCCTACATTCTGCATATTTTGGAGAACGCGAATGTTAGCAGCTACTTGTTCCCATTAACATTTGGAATTCAACGCTGGCGTTACATAACAGCGGGCCAACACACAACTCCCTTAGAAATTTGAGATTTGAAATGGCACCCCGTATACAGTGCAATACATCCTCAAGACAACAGTGAGAAAGAGAATTTTTGAAACAAACCTCATAGTCTTTGAGCTTAATAAGCGAGTCTTGTAGTAACAACAGCTGCGCTGGTCTCTCAGGAATGGACATGCCAAGCTCACTGACCTAACAACACAGTTGACAGTTATCACACAAAAACGATACTACTTGAACCAGTATATTTGTAACTTGTATCGGTCGACACTTCAGACTTCTTTGGAAATCTTTTCGGCAAGTTTGAGACGCAGTTTTATCAGTTAAAGAGACCTATGAGCCAAAAGCTCCTTTCAAAACTACAATGTTGCTGGATGTGCAACAGGACAGTTAATGAAGAGATACGAAATTGAAACCTTACTTACAGGAGAATATGACGACTTCTGTAGAAATTAAGGTTGATGGGTTGGGTCACAGTTTGGCAATGCGTATAAAGTACTACAACTATGCAGCTCTCTTTACTTACTTCGCTTTGCAATTGCCAAGCTCTACAGTTGGTTGCAGCCCTGCACAACCTTTTCTAACTAACAAGATACGTAACCACCCTAAGTTGCATCTAATCGTGAACACTTCCCAAAAAACATGACGCAACGAAACCGAGTATCAAATTGAAAGTTTGGCAGACTCTAACTTTCGTGCCTAAAGTATGACACTGCCGTTTTATCAAGTAGTCATTAATGTTTTCAATAAATAAGTACTGAGGAACCGAATTGAATCAGTAGCTGTAGTGACTTCAGATGTTTAGCGTACCTTGGTCTTGGGCTGTGGCTGGTGGAGTGTGGGCATTAGGCGCATCACGACATCTTCATAATAACCTGACTCGTACAGCCGTTGAACCTGTTAAGAGGATCACCATTTGCAACGCAATGAGAAAAAAATATTTACTTCTAAGTCCACACAGGCCGAATAAGCAACATTCGGGCTACACCTTCGTCACCTACCATATGATGGAAATCTCGAGCTCACAATCTAATTGTTAAGTAGACAGTGAGTAACCTACAATCATGGACAAAAGCTTGGGGCAAATTTGCACTTTTGGCGTTTTTGGGCACATACCAGAATGAGATGCGAATAAAACTTCACCTACTTAACCTCGCCCACCCCCCATACAATGTTGAAAACTAGTTCTTCCAGTTTCACCTGATTTTCAACATTGCTTTGGGAGGAGGGGAGGGGGCGGCAACGTGTTTTTAAAAGGATGGCAAACTTAACGCTTTTTTTTTCAATTTTCAATTGTAAAACACAGATAATTCAATACAATAAATAAGTGGCCCAAGGAATTTTGTTCACGATTGTAGCAGTGTGCAGTTGTCAAAACAGAGAGACCACTTCTTTACGTTTTCGAAACAATTACTGGCTCTTGATTCCTCTACGTCAAAGAAATCTCGAGTTCATAGTCTAATTAAATAGAGACACTCTTGATACTTTGAGAGAACTGCTGCGTTTGGGACTCATGTTTCCGCAGCATTTCTTGTTCTCCCAAATTTTCATTCGTGCACGGTTTCCATAACTTGATAGAAGCACGGAAAATATTTATACTTTTTACACAGCAAATAGGTTCAATGAATAGTTCGTTAACATACCTCTTCTAACGACTGACACCTTTGTAGTGATTCAAGTTTCTTTTGGACATGATCTATAAACACAACAACCATCAAAGGGACCATTAACCCTGAGTAACAGAAGCCTCTAAGCACATGCTCAATTTTCTATTCCGATCCACCAAATTCCAATTTCAACTCTCCGTGGGATGTGCCACAGTCATTTTGTCAAATCACTTATTTATTTACTCTTATTGAATCACACCAGCCTATGTGTTTGTGCTTACCTAGTGTGACGATGTTGTCAACTCTACAGTTCACCAGCTTAACAGTAGTAGGACCTTCAATTGAATTCACCTTCAGGGTCAGGAGCTTTGAAGTCTGAGGAAATGAAGAGCACACAAAAAATTAGTCCATAATGGCAAGATTACTGTTCGAGCTGGGATCTATACGTCATATTCTTAAATTTGCATGAGGTCTGTCTGTATTGGGCAAATGTTGCTTGCCTGTAGTCTGACATGTACTTACTCGATCTAAGTACATCATGGCATAATCCATTTGACCTTGTAACATCAGGTATCTTGCTCTCATCCAGTTCACTGCAGAACATAAAGTACAAGTATTATTAAGTATCATTAAGTATTATTAAGTATCATCTTCAAGCAAATTATGCCAATAAAACAAAGCAAGCTATCTTTAGAAAGGACTTTTAGAAACTGGACAGAGTGTGACAATGAAGATTGTAAATCAATGACATAGAGTTTGTTAACAAATATTTTGGGCAAGTCCTTCTCACTTAGTGAATTTTTATATATTTGTAAACCGTTTTCATTAAAATGACAACACTTGGCTTCACACTAGAAGCTAAGTTAGCTTCAAGCAAGCACTTGATTCGAGTGCACTT
>JAHPZR010019242.1:0-5000 GCA_019787425.1 Platygyra sinensis | reverse complement strand
ACTAACCATGAGGCAACCGCGCCGCTCACTGTTAAATGGTGGTGGAATGACTATATTATTGTTTTACCTTTGCCATTCTTGCCCTGTATAATTCATCTTGGTCATCACTACAACATCACAACGAAAATAAGTGTTGCTCAGTCCACCTTTTTGATAGTATCACAAAAGTAAAGACATCTCCTTACTGCAAGTGATATATATAGTCAAGTAGCATAGGAAGAGATTCTGACTTGTGTGACTTGAAAAGATGGTTGAGCACTCTATCCCTAAGCTACTTTTCCAGGAGAATCATGGCTTTGTTTTAACAAAACAAAGAAAATGAACAAAAACTACAGTGTAATGATGGTACAAGCTTGCATATTTCTACCAAGCTGGCTCTGAGTCTCCTGTAGCTCAGTTGCAGTATCAGACTGGTGTGTGGAGGGTCTCATGTTTAACTTGTGCTAGTGACTTCAATATGTCTTAAAAGGCAATCTAAGTTCATCAGAAATGACCTCGGGGCGAGATTGATTAACATGTTAAGGTAAGATTTATGCATATCACTGGCTCCTAAATCCTCGCTTGAGATGTTAAATCATGGCCGAACCATGCAAAACTGGTCATTACTTGTGATGTGTCATCAGTATAGAACACTGTCAGAATAATAGGTTTCTTGACTGCAAGGTAATGACTCACCAAAATTCAGATGGAAGAATCACATGTTTCCTCATTCGTTGGTAGACCTTTAGAAAAACATCAGCCAAGATTGAAGGCCTAAAAGAGACAAAAAAGACCTGTTCCAGAGACGAGAGCACAGAAACTTACTTCTTTTGAATTCTTTAAACTAAACCAGAGGAAGAACAAAGGACTGAAGAAAACTCTGTTTACTTACCACGTCTTGTTATTTTGAGCTGCAAGACATATTCCATACTGATTCATCAGATCAATGATTCCCCTGTGAGGTGAATGCAGAATAACAGGGTCAGTACTTAAATTAATCACTAGGACAAGTACCAGCTAAGGCAAGAGAACCAGTGTGGGATCCATGTACTTTTTTGACTTCAAAACTCTCAGTTAGAAAGTAGTTCCCACACACATTCATAAAATGCCACTTTCCCACCTAACTGCAGTATTCAATGTCAACTTGCAATGTAGCTATGAAAAACTATATGTTCATTAAGTAACCAACTCAGCAGCCCTCATTTGGTCTGTGCACTATCAAAATTACCTGGAGAAATTAAATCCAGTGATAAGCTCTCTTTCAGCTAGTGAAATAAATCCAGTAGTAGGCTCTTATGTAAGGTTACCACAACGAAAAAAAAAAAAAAAGAATCCTCAAAACTGAAACAGACCCATTTTCCATGTGTTCTTTGACAAAGGTGAGAATATCCAATGTTTCTGCTTCACCAGTGATTTTCTCATAAGTGTTTCCATTTGCACCTGCTAGGTTTAAAGCACGCGTCATTTAAGTGTAGACAAGTCATTTTCAAAACTTTTATGCCCATTTTGCAGTGCTGATCTTCATAAGAGCAGACCTACACTGTAATAATAAGCAGTTATGCAACTAAGGGAAACCTCCATAGGCTCATTAATAAGATAAGTCAGCTTTCTAGCACCTGTGTACAGCCATTCTTTGTTTTATATTGAAATCTCAGCCAGTGATAAACTTTCCTTTGGCAGGGGAAAGATAAGCCACTGGCTGACTCTTAGCTATGCCCTTATAAAAGTCCACTTAAAGTTCTAATTAAAAGGTACAGTATGCCTTGATCTATACCATACAGGTGTCATCAGTACAACCGCACCAGTACAGAAAGGACTTTTTAACATAGGCTATCAGGTTTAGAGCATACCTGTAGAAACGCCTTCCCCAGGTTTCCCCTCTGAATTCTGTGACTGGCTACTTCTGCAGTGAAAAACAATTTATGAATTTACTTTTCAATTTGCCATAGAGGATATACAATGAGTGAAAATGGACAGGGATTATTAAAAATATTTCATCCAAAGTTGTACCTTTGACTAAACTGTGATCCATCAGCAAGACTATCTTGACTGCTGTCATCGTCTGCACTCACACTTGGTCTGACAATAAAGGTAGTTCACAATAAATTTGTTTCAAAACTAATGTATTACCTTTATTTCTTTATTTCTTTGTGGTATAAATGTTGTCGTTGTCGTTGTCATTGTTGTTGTTTGCATAGCAAACCAGCATCCTAAACTCTATATCTCTAATGGTAATTAAATTAGACAGCAGTCTTATTCCTGGAATGTGGTGAGGAAGGGCCAATCAAAAAACTACAAACTGTCATGGAAATAAGCACTGTGGGTTGTAGTTTTTTCATGTGCGTGGTTTGATCTCCCACCTGATTGGTTGTTGCACAATTTATATGCCAAGTAATATTAATATCAAAAAGTATGAGTGTTTCATCAGGGGTTCCAAACACCGAGAAAGTAATGAAGCACGAGGCCGCAGGCCGAGTGCTTTTATTGTTTCGAGGTGTTTGGAACCCCTGATGAAACACGAAGCACGAGTTTTTGATATGGCTTCTCAAATGAAACAATAGGAAATTACATGTATGCAGTGACATGTTTTCGTAAACGAAACAATAAGAAATTATGCAGTGTTAAATTTTATATTTCCCCTTTTCCGAAAGAATGCGTTTGTATGCATGATTCATTAACGTCCAAGCACAAGCGAGGAAGGAGCGGCATGGTGTAGGAACCAAAAATGGTTTACAAAGGAGAGAATTAAGTCAAGAAAGTCGTATTCCCCGTCATCAAGGTAACTACTTTAACGAATAGCGAATTACTCGCCGGGTAAAAAAATTTTCATTCCTTCGGGAGGCTTGTTCAGATATTACATGATTTACATTAGGTTTCGAAGTGCTAAACTTACATATTAAAGGGGAACTGTCACGGTATTTTAGCATCACTTTACAGTGCCGAAATATGTTCTTGCATCAGTGGAAACCCAAAAATAATGATGCAGTTTTGTTACCTAGTAGGACTTTATCACTACACCAAAACCATTTATTGCTGCCTTTCACTTAGCATGGCGAGGATGGAAATGGATTGAATTTTGAAAAAACTAGCCAGTTTTTTCAAATTCTAGAGCCATTCTTTGAAAATTTTGCCAGAAATTAATTATGGTTTGCTCTCTGAGCCACCATTTGTTTGATATGTTTCTGTTAGTCCATTTGAGCATTTTGGGAACAAGTAAAGGTACCAGGTAAAGATTTCAGCAACGAATGAAGCTGCAAACAGCAAAACTCCCATGACAGTGCTCCTTTAAGGAAATCGTTATGCTTGAGTCTGAATTGTTGGCAAAGCAAATTTGCCATTGAATTGGAGCAAAACGTAGGTAAAGAAATAACCCACCAAAACTGTTTATGGAAGAGTCTTTAGTATCGGACGCTATGTCTATTTAAAACAGTTTTAATCTCCAATTTCCTGAGTTTTATTGTTAAAATTATTTTATTATTTATAAAAGTGCAAGTTCCCACGGATGCTAATTTTTAAGTTTAATTTCTTTTGTTTTGATGCGTGAATCTTGATATCCAATGAGGAATCAGATGAAAACAATGTGTGGTTTGGATGCGATATCCAAAACACGTGTGGTTTTCATCTAGATTTTCGTTGGGTATCAAAACTCAAGCATGTGACGAATTTAGCCATTTTAATTGGCCATCAAACTTATGAATTATTAATGAGTTTGAGAAAGTCAAATCAAAGAATTCATGGGTTTTGAATTCACACAGTAAATAATTAATAATACATTAAACCACCAACCACGTTTTACAATTAACAATTAAGTGTGCTTATAGTCCAGGGCTCGAAATTAACTTTTTCTTTCAGGAGCCAGCTGGCGACTAACAGAAAAATTTTGGTCGCCAACTTATTACTTTGCATGCAAGAAAAGTCCAGCACATTTGAAAAACGAAAATAATTAGAAACAACACAAGTAAAACCTAGTTAAAAAGTTACTGTTGTTCTTAGGTGATACATGTATGTCTCTGGTCCGAAGCTGATGATTGTCTCCATAATCATGTTAAATGAAGCGAAGCATAAAACTTTAGCTGATCTCCAGTGTAATAGCCACAGCTGACGTCACATTTTGCTTATTAGACTTTGTCATGTAAAATCTTTTCCTGGTTCCTAATTTTTTCTATAGTTCTCTAGTTCTCATGGTTCTTGTGGTTCTCGTGGTTCCTTTGGTTCTTGCGGTTCTTGTGGTTCTCGTACTTCTCTGGTTCTTCTGGTTCTTGTGCTTCTCGTGGTTCTTCTGGTTCTCGTGGTTCTCGTGGTTCTCTGGTTCTCTGGTTCTCTGGTTCTTGTGGTTCTTGTAATTCTCGTGGTTCTCTGGATCTTGTGGTTCTCATGGTTCTCGTGGTTCTCGTAGTTCTTGTGGTTCTCTGGTTCTTGTGGTTCTTGTGGTACTTGTGGTTCTCGTGGTTCTTCTGGTTCTCTTGGCTCTTGTGGTTCTTGTGGTTCTCGTGGTTCTCATGGTTCTTGTGGTTCTCGTGCTTCTCTGGTTCTCGTGGTTCTCGTTATTATCATGGTTCTCTGGTTCTCATGGTTCTTGTGGTTCTCGTGGTTCTTGTGGCTCTCGTGGTTCTCATGGTTCTCGTGGTTCTCTTGGTTCTTGAGGTTCTCTGGTTCTTGTGGTTCTTCTGGTTCTTGCGGTTCTCTGGTTCTTGTGGTTATTGTGGTTCTTGTGGTTCTTGTGGTTCTTGTGGTTCTTGTGGTTCTGGTGGTTCTCGTGGTTCTCGTGGTTCTCTAGTTCTTGTGGTTCTCGTGGTTCTTGTGGTTCTCGTGGTTCTCGTGGTTCTCGTGGTTCTCTTGGTTCTTGTGGTTCTTGTGGATCTTGTGGATCTTGTGGTTCTTCTGGTTCTTCTGGTTCTCTTGGTTTTCTGGTTCTTGTGGTTCTTGTGGTTCTCTGGTTCTTGTGGTTCTTTTGGGTCTTGTGATACTTCTGGTTCTTGCAGTTCTCGTGGTTCTTCTGGTTCTCTGGTTCTTGTAGTTTT